>RJWJ010013943.1:0-19660 GCA_004363605.1 Indri indri | reverse complement strand
TTGAAGCACTGTGAGAAACTGAAATTACTGCATGCTCAGCCCTGTCCCTAGAGAGAAATCTGGACTTTCAATCCAAGGAAACTTTAGTTATCTATTGAGGAAGAAGCTAAAATGGGGAAATCTTAGGTCTTCCACCAAAAATTATAAGGAATAGTTCCTCTTGCTTAATGAAGTCACAGTTCAAAGAGTAGTGGCTGGGAGCAGTGGCTCACGCCTACAATCCTAGCACTTTGGGAAGCTGAGTTGGAAAGATCACTAGAGACCAGGAGTTCGCGACCACACTGGGCAACAGTAAGAGCCTATCTTTACAAAAAATTTTTTAAAATGCTGGGTGTGGTGGTGCACACCCATAGCCCCAGTTACTGGGGTGGCTGAGGCAGAAGAATTGCTTGAACCTGGGCTTTGGAGGTTCCAGAGAGCTATGATGATGCCACTGCACTATAGCCTGGGCAACAGAGCAATACCCTGTCTCGAAAAAAAAAAAGAAAACAGCACTCTGGGATGCCGAGACAGGAGGATTGCCTGAGCTCAGGAGTTCGAGACCAGCCTGAGCAAGAGCGAGACCCCGTCTCTACTATAAATATAAAGAAATTAGCCAAACAACTAAAAATAGAAAAAATTAGCCAGGCACGGTGGTGCGTGCCTGTAGTCCAGCTACGTGGGAGGCTGAGGCAGGAGGATGGCTTGAGCCCAGGAGTTTGAGGTTGCTGTAAGCTAGGCTGACGCCACGGCACTCTAGCCCAGGCAACAGAGTGAGACTCTGTCTCAAAAAAAAAAAAAAAAAAAAGAAAGAAAAAAAGGTACTTCTTATCGCTTCAGGGGACAGATGCCACATGCCATACTACAAGAATTGTTTCTTTTTCTCTATGGAGTAAATGAAAGGGATTATTTAAATGTCATTTTACCTTTTCTCCACATAACTAAATCCCAGTCATCATTTTTCAAGAAACAGCCTATTTTATGAGCTCCATAGAACCTCTTGAGATTACTTAGTCCCTTATCATGGGAGCATGAGGAAATGGAGAAATATGAGAATAAGAAAGGGAGATAAAAAAGAAAATTGAGAGCAAGTTTTAAATATCATTTTAGTACAGAATGCAGCATGTGCTCATATATTTTTGTCAACTGAATTAATATATTTGGGTTTCAAGAGAACAATACAAGACCAAATTTCTTTCTTTCTTTCTTTCTTTTTTTTTAAGAGACAAGATCTTACTCTGTTGCCCAGGCTAGAGTACAGTGGCATCATCATAGCTCACTGCAAAATTGTACTCCTGGGCTCAAGCAATTCTCCTGCCTCAGCCTCCCGAGTAGCTGGGACTATAGGCACATGCCAGCACACCTGGCTAGTTTTTTTATTTTTATTTTTTGTAGAGATGGGGTCTCACTATATTGCCCAGGCTGGTCTCAAATTCCTGGTCTCAAGCGATCCTCCCACCTTAGCCTCCTAAAGTGCAAGGATTATGGGCATAAGCCACAGCACTCAGCCCAGGACCAAATTTCTTCAAGATTAACTACACTGATGTACCCAGAAAAGAAAGGAACTAGCATTATTAAATGCCTGTCTATACTGGACAGGCCTCTGCATACTTTATATCATTAATCCTACTCATTTTATGGGTAAAGAAACAGGCTTGGCCAGGCGTGGTGGCTCACACCTATAATCTTAGCACTCTGGGAGGCCGAGGTGGGAGGATCACTCGAGGTCAGGAGGATCACTCGAGGTCAGGAGTTCGAGACCAGCCTGAGCAAGAGCGAGACCCCGTCTCTACTAAAAATAGAAAGAAATTAGCCGGACAACTAAAAATACATAGAAAAAATTAGCCAGGCATGGTGGCGCATGCCTGTAGTCCCAGCTACTTGGGAGGCTGAGGCAGGAGGATGCCTTGAGCCCAGGAATTTGAGGTTGCTGTGAGCCAGGCTGACGCCACGGCACTCTAGCCAGGGCAACAGAGTGAGACTCTGTCTCAAAAAAAAAAAAAAAAAAGAAACAGGCTTAAGAGAGGTAAGACATGGGCAGAATTATAAACTCAGGTCTGTTTGACGCCGAAAGCCCTTGCTCTTTCCAGTAAACTATACTGCCACACAGGATATATTATATAAAAGAAGTTATCTAACCAACATATCAAATAACTTTTGAGTATTCATTAGGTACATTCATTACTCAGGGATGCTGTAACAAAGTATCACAAACGGAATGGCTTAAAATGACAGAAATTTATTATCTCACAATTCTACAGGCTAGAAGTCCAAAATCAAAGTGTTGGCAAAGCTTTGCTCCCACTGGAGGCTCTAGGGGGAGGATCCTTCTACCTTCTGACAGCCTTCAAGCATTCCTTAGCTTGTGAAAACAAAACTATTTCTGCCTCCATCTTCCACTCTGTCTTCCCAATGTGTCTTTATGTCTTCACCTGGCATTCTCTGCTCTGTTTTCTCTCTCTCCTTTTTATTTTTATTTTTTTTAACAGTCCAGAGGTCTTTTATTTTTTCACACCTGTTATACCATGAATTCATAGGGAACAGATTCTAGCAGCTCAGACTCCTTTTCACTGGTTCTCACAAAGTGTGCTGCTCTGGGTAAAGCAGGCTGGTGCTTCAGTTGAACCCAGGTAACTTTCTCTTTGGCTTCCTTCTTTTTCTGATCATTTTCCTTTATATTTTCAGGAAGCCATCTTGGCTCTTAGAGTGCTTAATATGCTCAATATCCCCATTAATTCTCTTGGCAAGAATCTTGCCCTTGTTTGTTTACAACAATGCCAACAGCATGCTAGGTAACACTAGCATGTGTTACCTAGACTCTTCAAGTTTTGCCACGGTAACTTGTGGGGCATTCCTTTTTGAACAGTACCCATTCCTTTGATGTCTACAATACCACCTTTCTTGTAGATTTGCATGTATGTGGTCAAAGGAACAACTCCATGTTTTCTAAAATACCTAGGGAACACATTAATATATCGGGTGCCTCTCCTCTTTCCTTTCGTGTTCATCATTTTGGTGAATTACTGGAAGATGTTGGTTATAGCCAAAAGGAAGATTGTTTTCTCTTCTTATAAGGACTTACAAGTACATTTATAAGGCCTTATCCTAATTCAATATGACTTCATTTTAACTTGATTACATCTGCTAAGCACCTATTCCCAAATCAGGTAACATTCACAGGGGGTTAGAACCTCAACATTTCTTATTCAGGAATACACATCAACCCACAATGTTTTGTACCAGCACTAAGAACTACCATGAACCCACAGGAAAAAATGTAAAACATACTCTTATCTCAAGGAACTTAAAATTTTGTTGAGAAGACAAAGTTAGCACATCAGAAGCTATCAGTAAAAACTGAACAAAATAAGTTAGTGCGGTTCAAACAATAAATGTAAATTATGTATAAGGTAGGAAAAGCATTCTCCAGATCAAAAGTCCCAGGGGGATTCAGGGTAGACATTGATCAGAAGCTGGATAAAAGATTAGTAGAATAAAGACACAAAAAAGAGGCAAGAGGCTAAGAATCAAACTTCAGGAACAAAGGCACAGAAACAGGAATATAACACAGAAAGGCAAGTAGTCTGGGACACATAAGCAAAACAACTAGTCTGGAACACAATTTGGGTCAGGAGACAGTAGGAGACAAAGGAAGACCTGAAAGATTAGAAAGCAGAATTCTGACTTGAATCAGTAAGTGGTACGACCACTCCGAAAATAAGGTTTGAGGAAGATAAGGTTTGCTTAAGGGAAGACCTGACTAAAAGAAATGGAGACTATGGCAAAGACACTAGTTAGAAAGCTACTAAATTCTCTATTCTGCAGCCAGAGTAATCTTTTTTTTAACTCAATTTGATCAAGTAACTCTTCTGCATGTTGAATTACTCAATATAACATGCTTAAGGAGCCAAAGATAACACCAAAATTTCTAACTTCAGTCTTAATAATGGTTCCATGGGCATCACTTATAGGGACCAAAAAGATAAGAAAAGGATATATTAATAGTTTGGAGAGAAGTTGTCAGTTTTATATGATATATGAATAATTTGAGGTAGCAATTAAATTACAGACAGAACTTGGCCAGATTATGGCTGGTGAGGCAAAGGCAAAGTCAGGAATTATCATGTGCTGCATATTAGAACTGTAGAAGGCTGGTCCTCAAATTACAAGAAATGGGCAGGCTGCAGAGAGTCAGCTAAAAGAACTACGGGAGGAGTCAACTAAGCCTAATTGGAAATGGACCAGGAAATCACAAAAAAAAAAAAAAGTCAGATATCCAGAAGCAAAGGGTGAGGTAGAAAGGCTAGAGCTGGGACCGGATCTTGGGCAGGAACACAGACAGAGCCCCATCCTGGAGAAAAGGTAGGACAGAAATAAGGAAGTAGCTGTATAATAGTAACAGCTAATACAACATTTATCAAAATTTTTTTACTATATAGTAGGTGTTGTTTTAAGAATTTTAATGAATTTACTCATTTAAACTTCACAAAAATGAGAGAGATTATTACAATGGTCCTTGATTTACAAATGAGGAAACTGAGGCATGGAGAAGTGAAGTAATTTGCCCAAGGTTATACATATGCTAAACAGCAGAGTCAGGAATTGAATCCACAGTGAACATCTACTATGTGCCAGGGTTTTTACAAATACATATTTGGTATGTATATGAGTCTTATATATACATACACATGCACACATAATGAAGATATTTTTTGGGGAAAAAAATATATAATATGCTTTCCCATCCTCCTGTCTAGCACATGACCTTTTCACTATTCAACTAAAGTATACACTGCCTCAGGGAGCATTAGAGTTGTTAAAGGGAAAAAAGGTCATTTATTGTTCAGCTGCAAATCTCAAAACTGACTCGTTATATGTGTGCGTGTTTGTCCTATGACAATTTTGAAGAGAATTTTTTCTTTTTTTTGAGATGGGGTCTTGCCTGGGCTAGAGTGCAGTAGCATCATCATAGGTCACTACAATCTCAAACTCCTGGGCTCAAGCAATCCTCCTGCCTCAGCCCCCTGAGTAGTTGGGGACTACAGGTGCACACCACCACACCTAGCCAGTTTTTAAATTTTTTTGTGTAGAGACAAAGTTTTCATATGATGCCCAGGCTGGTCTCGACTGGCCTCAAGCAATCCTCCCTTCTCAGCCACCCAAAGTGCTAGGATTACAGGCGTCAGCCAACGTGCCAGGCCTGAGGAGGACTTTTTCTATATTCTAACAGCTCCTTTTATCAATCACAAGCTTAACTTGGCCCACCTGGACCACATAGCTTTATCATAAGCTACAGGTAGCAAGAATCCAAGTTAGGAGCCTGGTGCCGGTAGCTCGCACCTGTCGTCTCAGCTACTCAGGAGGCTGAACCAGGAAGATCGCTGCTGTAGTACACTATGATCACACCTGTGAATAGCCATTGCACTCCAGTCTGGGCAACACAGCAAGACCTCATCTCTAAATAAATTAAAATAAAAAAGAATCCAAGTTAGGATAAGAGAAATACTCTACACCCCAAAAATAAAAGGAAGGACTTTTCACATAGAAAGAGGGAAGAAAAAGGCAGTATGTGGTGTGTGTGTGCATGTGTGTCATAGATCTCCCCTGTTACAGGCTGAATTGTGTCCCCCCCCCATTCATATGTTGAAGTCCTAACCCCCAGGGCCTCAGAATGCAATCATATTTGGAGATAAGGTCTTCAAAGAGGTGATTAAGTTACAATGAGGCCATTAGTGTGGGGCCCTAATCCAACATGACTGATGTCCTTATAAGAGGACAAGATATTAGGGATGCACATGCACAGAGGGATGAAGATAAAGCAGCAAGAAGGCAGCCATCTATTTGCAAGCCAAGGCTAGAGGCCTCAGAGGAAACCAACCATGCTCACACCTTCATCTTGGACTTCCAACCTTCAGAACTGTGAGAAAATAAATTTCTGTTGTTTAAGCCACCCGATCTGTGGTAGTGTGTTATGGCAGCCCTAGCAAACTAATATACTCCTCCAGGCTAAAACTGTTTAGAGGGAAGACAAAAAATAAGGTAAATTTGGGGGAATTCCAGAGAAGTGGGGCTTGTTTCTTACTTCCCTGGACACTGACAGGGGCAATTTCAAGCTCCCTTAAAGAATTTCAGTTAACAGATTGAAAATGGAAGAATAGCATAATAAATAGGAAGATGTCAAATACCACCTTTCTGATTCCTTTGGAGAAGGGATTCCTGGATTTCCAAAGATAGCCTGACAGTAGCAACCAGCATATCTAGCATCCAGACCTGGTTTCTAATATCATTCTCCAATAAAAGGAACCAGGGCTCCTTGGAGAAATGGTTGACTCTAGGACTAGAGCAGGAAATATACAAGATGAGCCTGGAGCATCTTACAGTGTCAAAAAGTAAGGAAAAACTGTGTATGAGGTATGTGGAAATCCTCTGTACTTTTTGGCACTATAAAAGTAAGCAAGGGATACAGAAGTCAACTGAGGGAGCTCCCCATTGGCCAGAGCTGGAACAATTTGAGCAATAAAATATATAAAACAACACTGGGATTATAATCCAAAATATAAAATAAATATCCATGAGTCCATACTGATATAAATAAATGATTGAATAAATTAATAAACGGGGGCCGGGCGTGGTGGCTCACGCCTGTAATCCTAGCACTCTGGGAGGCCGAGGCGGGCGGATTGTTTGAGCTCAGGAGTTCGAGACCAGCCTGAGCAAGAGCAAGACCCCGCCTCTACTAAAAAGTTAGAAAGAAAGTAATCGGCCAACTAAAAATATATAGAAAAAATTAGCCGGGCATGGTGGCTCATGCCTGTAGTCCCAGCTACTCGGGAGGCTGAGGCAGTAGGATCACTTGAGCCCGGGAGTTTGAGGTTGCTGTGAGCTAGGCTGACGCCACGGCACTCACTCTAGCCTTGGCAAAAAGAGTGAGACTCTGTCTCAAAAAAAAAAAATTAATTAATTAATTAATTAATAAACGGGCCAGGCACGGTGGCTCGCACCTGTAGTCCTAGCTCTCTGGGAGGCCAAGGCAGGCGGATTGTTTGAGCTCAGGAGTTCGAAACCAGCCTGAGCAAGAGTGAGACCCCGTCTCTACTAAAAATAGAAAGAAATCAATCAGACAACTAAAAATATATAGAAAAAATTAGCCGGGCATGGTGGCGCATGCCTGTAGTCCCAGCTACTCGGGAGGCTGAGGCAGAAGGATGGCTTGAACCCAGGAGTTTGAGGTTGCTGTGAGCTAGGATGACGCCACAGCACTCTATTCCGGGCAACACAGTGAGACTCTGTCTCAAAAAAAAAAAAAAAAAAAAATTAATAAACGAGGGAGAAGAGACAAATTTCCTGTGCAAAAGAATTCCAGATAGTTTATGTAGGTACTCTGGCCTTAAGGAGAAAGAGCATAACTACTCACTCATTAAGTGAGGCTGTACATGACTTTCTTCCAAAGCATACAGTATAGAAGGAGTTTTTTTAAAAGGGGGTAACTTTACAGTGGAGAAATATGAGAAGCACTACCTCAAGCCAGGGATCAAGGTTAATATCAATAGTGACAAGTCATTTTGAAACATGTACCCTTGATATGATGTGATGAAATTTGCACTTTATCTCCATAGTCTTTCTCCCAAAAACCATAACCCCAATCTAATCCTAAGGAAAGAATCAGACAAATCCCAACTGAGGGACACTCTGCAAAACACCTTTTCAGTAATCCTCAAAACTGCCAAGGTCATGAAAAACAAGGAAAGTCTGGAAAACAAGAAAAGCCTGAAAAGAAACTTAAAGAGACATGATAACTAAATGTAATGTGGTACCCTGGATGAGATCCTACAACAGGGAAAAGGACATTAAGAAAAAACTGAAAAAATCAGAATAAAATATGGACTTTAATAATGATATATCAATACTGGTTCATTAATGTGACAAATGTGCCATGCTAATATGTTAATGATAGAGGAAACTGGATGTGGGGTATAAAGAAAAGACAGAGACCAGGACTACCCTTTCCATTAAACAGCTCAGAGCCTCCTCATTAATGCCAAGAACATACCTTCACAAGCACCCCAAAAAAGATGTTATAGCTAGCTCAAACTATGGAACTGGCATACAAGTAAGAGATAGATTTGTAAGCCAGCTGCATAGAATACTAACCAAACACTTAAGAATAGTTACAATACCTAGCGGAATATTTCCCAAACTAGTGTGCTTTCCTACATTATTCTGAACCATGATAACAGGTAGGCCATGAAAATAGTAACCTCTGATCAAACAAACTGCAAAAGACTGAGTTAAACAAAACTAAACAAAACAAAACTAAACCAGCTTCTTTACTAATGGATTTCTCAGAGCCTTTATGTGCCAGCAGGCATGATGAACTTCACTTAACATTTCCCTCCAAAAAGGTTTTCCTTTTTACTCCTGACCACCTATGAATAATTCCGAGAAGAGTATTCTGTTTAACACCACTTCAGGGAATACTGCTGTATGGGGAGAGCAAAGGCCCAAGAATAGAGTCCATTATTAGGAGGTTGGAAAGAAAAAAAAAAAAAAATCCATGCAAAGAATATAAAGAAGGTAAGAAGACAATCTGGAGAATCAAATATTACAGAAGCAAGAAAGGACATAGTTTCCAAAAAGCTAGAGACAATCAACAGGACCAAACTACTGAGAGGTTAAATGCAATGAGAATAAAAATATTCTTTGGATTTGGCTAGGAAGACTGCCACTTGTGACCTTCAAGAGAATAGCTTCAGAAAAGGAGAAGAAAGAAGGACAGCAGACAGAATTTTAAAAGATAAGGATAGGGATGAAAAAAGAGGAAGTAGATAGAACATTTATAGACCACTAATAATTTGAGTTTAGCAGGGAAAGTAAAAAGAGAAATTGGTTGACTGGGCAAAGGGAATATGTAGAAGAATAAAAAAAATTAGAACAGGGGACACCTACACCTGGTCAAAGGTAAAAAGTGAAAATGAACTGAAAGAGGCTGATAATAACTCTCCAGTGGACCCAGGCATGGGTAGGGTGCACCCTGTAGTCCCATCTATTAAGAAGCTTGAGACAGAGGATTGATTGAGCCTGAGAGTTTGCAGCCAACCTGGACAACATAGTGAGACTCTGTCTCTTTAAAAAAACAAAAGCAAAAAACAAACAACAGTCTAATAGATGGAAGAAATGGAATCCAGAGTATTAATTACTAGAAAAGACTTATCTTTCCTTTGAGATTGGAGAGAAGGATTTGAATAGTAATGCTTATATATGAAGACATTTTAATACTCCAAAATTTCATGGATTTCTACCTACTCCACCCAAGAGTTTTTTAGTCTTCAGAGTTCAGTGTGTAGTATGTGCATAAATTTACTGAGCCCTTGCCCCTCTCAGAGGATGGCTATCATAGTGAAGAGGGGTTACAGGGAAACGCTTAACTGAGGGCCTCAATTTTTGCGAAATAAGAAGCAAAGTAGAGGCTGATGATGATAGGGAAGTTGGGAATTCATGGAGATTTTGATTTATAATAATTCGCTATAAGTGATTTTGATGTGCAAAGTAAAAACCTGTAATTATAATGGGAATTTACACACAAAAATATGAAGATTACCAAAGAAGGGTCAAGAAAGAAAGGCATCTACTATCCCACCCAGAAATTTTACAACTCTACTATACCAACAGAAGTTGCATAGGTCATAAACTTATTAACATAGCCACCAATAAGCTGGTGGAAACAAAGACAATTTAGTAGCAGGTATAGTTATAATTCAGTATTAAACTTTTTAGATTGAAAACTTTATATGGCTTTCTATCTGCATAAAAACCAGCTCTTAGCCAGGCATGGTGGCATGTGCCTGTAGTCCTAGCTACTCAGGAGGCTGAGACAGGAGGATGGCTTGAGCCCAAGAGTTGGAGGTTGCAGTGAACTATGATTGTGCCACTATACTATAGCCTGGGGGACAGAGTGAGACCCTGTCTCTAAAAAAAAACAAATTTAAATACAAAAACAAAAAAATCCACACCAATCCTAATAGCTACTTAATCATACAGAAATTCATTTTATTTCTTTCAATGAGGTCACTGACATGAGACTCTGTTGCTTAGAACTTATTTTTAGATTCTACCCTTTTGGCTAATTTCATTAACAATTCAAATTGAGTAGATAATTATGGATCAACTATGTCCAAGTCACAAGTGTGGTTCATATATGGCTCCAAGGCCCATCTATCTTAGCGTTTTGATCACAAAAAGGCAGTAATATCTCATTCTTTAATTAATACATCGTCTTAGAGATTTTAAAAGTCATACTGCTTAAAAAATATATGGTGACTAGAAGAGACACCATTCTTTAAATAAAGACATTAATATTAATCAGGGTGCACGGAATAAGGATGAGACAACAATACCCACACCAAACCTGGCAGTCTCCAGATTTGTGTGTCTGTGAACGTAAGGCGGCCACATAGGCCAGACGACTACTACTGCCAGCTCAGCAGCTGGGTCTGGAGAAAAGGCGGCATCCACACACAGGCCACTCTTGAGAACCAAGAACTTATAGTCAGTTTTGTCTGGCAGAGACCGGAGAATGTGGCACTGATAAACCGGGAAAAGTCTGACAGAAACAGGGCTGTTGGGGATGAGGGGAGCCTCCGGGGCAGCAATCCTGGAAGGGATAATGCAACCGCTGGCGGACAAACAACCCCCACCCCGAAGATGAAAGAAAATACGGGGGTTAAGGAGAAAGAGCTCGTTCTTACCTTGTCATCCTCGCATCTCTTCCCCAGGCCCTCCCTGGCCTGCAGCCGGCTGCTGAGGCGGCCGTAGTCAGCCTCCTTCTGGTCGATCTGTTTCTTGTGCGTGTCCACCAAGAGCAAGAGGTCCGAATTGCGCTTCTCCAGACGCCCGCGGGCCACCTCGGTGCGCTGGACCTGGCCCTGTAGCTCGGCCACCTCCTCCTGAAGCAGGACGTGGCGGGAGGAGATGCTCCAGTAGTTGAAGGCGAGGATGACGATCACCACCAGCAGCACCACCAGCACAAGGGAGGGCAAGCGGCCAGCCCGCCGGTTGGCCCCGAAACCCACCATGGGGCCGAACCAGCTGTACCCTAGGGCCTCGCCGCCGACACCTGCAGGCAGAAGCTCAGGCCTCGGCTGGAGTTGCCCGGGGTACACGGCCCCAGGGCTGGCTGAAGGAGGAGGCGGGCTTATCCGCTCGCAGGCGAGCCGGAGAAGGGGGCGGGGCCGCAAGCCGCAGGTCCCTCCCCGCCCCCCCTCCTCAAATCAGGCCAAAGCGCGTTCCGAAGGCTCTGAACCTGACCCTGCGCCGGCCCATGGGAACCTGGAAAATCCAACTGCCCGCACCCCAAGCCCAACACCTCAGGGTTGGGAGGCGGGGAAAAGAGCCGGAAGAAGGCGGATTTACCCTGGCCCCGCCCACTGGCTGGGCCGGGTCGCCTAGGGGGCCATTTCCTAGTTTCTGCCGGCACCCTCCCCCCTCTTCTCGCGAGAAAGTGGGCTTCCTCTCGCCCCCTTACGGTCTTACCTAGCGAGGGTTTTCTCTGTTGAGCAGGCTGCAGTAAATTTTGGCGGTTTGGGATTTCTCCTGTACCTGGGTTGGGAGTCCCATCTGCTATTACCTGCTGGACTCAAAGAGGGACGTCTGGGGCTGCGACCGAACAATAGGGAAAACAGTAGGTGAGCTGCAGCCAGAAACGGGCACCTGGAAAGGTTTTTTACTTGCTTCATTGGAAGGGGATTTTCTCGTTTGTGCTAACGGTGTGGAAAGAAAACAACAACAACAAAGACTATAAAATAGCAATGTCCCAACCATTACGGAGAAAAGCTGGAGGAACCGTGCTTTAGGACTGAGAGGGGTGGTGCCACCTTGGTTTCCAAGGTTCCTGCTTTCACAAACGAAAGAATTTGGAATGTAGTGGGCTCCTGTTTTTAAACGCACCGCTTCTTTTGTCTCAACTGGGCTTTTGAAGAGAAAGTCCAGAAGCTGTCCCCAATGAATAGTAACTAATGCACTGTTACTGACAACGAATACATTCTGGGTTAGAAATAATAGCTCCCTTACAAATTGTTTTTGCGCGCCTAGTCTAATATTCTCTCAACAGCACGGTTTTACAGATGAGGAATCCAAGACACAAAGGTGTTCAGAAACTTTCTCAAAGTCCCATATCTTGTTTGAAATAGAATTAGGCTTGAATCCAGATCACTGGACTCTAAACACCATTGCTCTTTGCATTATAGCAGGCTAACCGTTGCTATATGTTCAGTGTTAATTTCAGCGATGCAGAGAAAGCCCCACCTCTTGTTTTTCTTTGCAGGGTTCCTTTTTTCATGCATAGAAAAATAAAAAGTTACCGGCTCTATCCTGTTTAAGGAAAGGATGGAGTTTTATTTTTCAGACCTCAGGTTCATGGAAATGAGCATAAAACTTCAAGAATGCAAAAACTTAGGTATTTGTACTCAAATCAGAGTAGTATGATTTTGAGGCAGGAAGACTTATCTTTGAATAGTTATTGTATGCTTCCTGTCCAGTTCAAAAATAGTTACATGCCTAATGATCTTACAGCAGCCTGGAAAAATTATTGAACCTTCAAGGAATTATGATTTCTTTCTCATAGATGGCATGTACAGAAAAGCAACGCTAAAATTATTAATACTTCAGGTCAAACTTGAGCTCTATCTTCAGAAGATCTAAGAAATTCCCTCCACTCTCAGGTGAAAAGCAAACTTTGGCAAAAGGTAGCAAGGCAAAATGGGAAATGATTAGCAATAATGAGCCTTTCATCTCTCCTTTCCTCAGCCTATATTGGCCTTGCTCTGCTCAGCCAGCAGTTGAAAAGTATTCTATAAAGTGATATTAAGTGCTTAAGATGTTACTTTTTCCAAGAATGTTTTCATTTTTTTATGGGATTCTGGCAGATTTAAGAGTATAATATTGTACAAAATGTATACACATACGTTTTCTCAACAGATACTTAAAAACTATTTGGTACCATTATTCCATTTCACAGATGAGCAGAAATAACTTGCCCAAAGTCATACATCTAGTAAATGACACAGCTGACCAATCCTCTTTCTACTCTTCCCCAGGGGATTTCTTTCTTTTTTTGTTGTTATTTTGATGGTTCCCTCTTTCTGAGTCCAATCCAGATAGCTTCAAGACAGTATATAAGTGCTCTCCTATACATATTTCTGAGTTAGGCATTAAACAAATTAAGGTAAAAGGCAATTCCTTAATCCAAGTGATGAAGGTTAGTATCAACAGTGATAATATGTTGACATCCTTGGTATGATGTAAGGATTATAACACTCTGTGGTCTTCCTCTAAAAAAACTCATAACCCCAGTCTAATCATAAGAAAAACATCAGACAAAACTCAATTGAGGGACATTCTGCAAAATGCTTGGCCAGTACTCCTCAAAACTATCAAGGTCATCAAAAACAAGGAAAATCTGAAAAACTTTCATGGCCAAAAGAAGTGTAAGCGGACATGATGACTAAATGTAATGTGGTATGCTGGGTGGGATCCTGGAACAGAAAAAGGATATTAGGTAAAAAGTAAGGAAATATGAATAAAGCATGGACTTTAGTTAATGATAAATATTGAAGGAGCTCAGGAAATTTCACCCCAAAATATGACTCCTTGGTATAAAGAATATTTTGAATTGCAGGCCCCCGAAGGTCACCGAAGCACTGGAGGGGCTTTCCCTTTATCTGCATAAACCGGATCATTTAAAACATAATACCTGACTGTCAGGTTAATTTACAAGTCAGTCTGTTTTCCCACCCAGTCATCCTCCCTAGCAATCCCTTATCTACCTATACTCCTCATTTCCCCCCCTCCCCTCTAAAAGGCATGTATAAAAATATCTGAACTTCATTCGGCTATTGGGTAACCACTCTTGTGATTCTCCCCATGCACGTGGTATTGGTAAATAAACCTTTCTCTTACGTATCTGCCTTAATTGTGAGTTGATCTTTCAGCAAACTTTCTGGGGAAAGGGCAAGTTTCCCCTCACCCCTACAGTATCAATACTGGTTCATTAATTGTGACAAATGCACCATACTAATGTAAGATAGTAGTAAGAGGGCAAACCGGGTGTGGGTTCTATGAGAAATCTACTATTTACACAATTTTTCTCTAGATCTATAAATTCTAAAATAAAAAATTTATTTTAAAAAAGCCAGTTCCTATCTTTTGAGATATCTTTTAGGTTATCAAGTATAGATACAAGTATAATTATGTGTGAACTAAAATAAAATCTTAAGGCTCACCCCTCCACCGGCTGACTGAATGGACCCCCTCGTGGCCAAAGGAATATCCTAAAACTAAACTGCCTGCCAGGAGGAGGGAGGTCAGACACGCCTCATCATTGCCTCCCTCCCTTCTTGGGGACATCCTTTGTAACCCATTAACAGGCCTAAGAGTATGCAAGACAAACCTGCAGGTCCTCAATTTACATAACGAATATATGTCAGGTGGCTTATCTCTGATAAACAGCTCCTTATGTTAAAACATTCCAAGCCTTTAGACAAAGCTTCATGTCTTTAACCAATTACAAGTCAAAGAATCTTTAAACCCACCTATAACCTGTAAGCCCCCACTTCGAGATGGCCCACCTTTTCGGGCCAAACCGATGTATCCCTCCCACGTATTGATTTATGACTTTACCTGTAACCCCTATCTTCCTGAAATGTATAAAACCAAACTGTAACCCAGCCACAGCGAGTCCACTTGCTCAAGGTTTCTTGGGTGTGGCTCTGGGTCATGGTCCTCAAATTTGGCTCAGAGTAAATCTCTTTAAAATTATTTTAGAGGTTGGCTTTTTTTTCCGTTGACACATGTAACTGGAAAGGCAACATAATCATAGATAAATAATGTTTTAAGATTTAATTGGGGGATAAACATCTATTCTGGAACAGCAAGTGAGATTGAATCCTAGGAATTTTGTGTTTGAATGGAGCCTTCTTTAAAGGCAAAATTGTGTCGTTTATTTCTCTTCCCCCTCCTTTATTTTTCTTGTATAATCCTTCCGACCCTTTCTCGAGCTTAGGACACATTTTGACATATATTGTCTTCAGTATAAGTTGAGTCATAACAAGTTTGGCATGCTGGAATTGCGCAGAGGGGTAGATTATTTCATAGCTATTCCTCAATATTTAAGACATTGGGTAGGACTAGGTTAGAGATGGTGACAACTCATAGAAATACAAAAGACACAGGTATGTTAGGTAAGATACGTTTCCATTATAAATGAAAAACCCAACTTAAACTAGCTTAAGAAAAAAAATTATTAAAAGGATGTTGGGATAGTTCGCAGTATTATTGGAAGAGCAGCAGGAACTAGGGTACCTACAGGGGATTTGGTGCTTACAGGACTCTCTGTTTCTTGCCTCTGCTTGGCTTTATTCTCTCCTACTTCAGAGGGTCCTTTTCCTTATGGATACTAAATATGTCCCCAGCATCCCTAGAGTCACATCTTAATGTTTCCATGATCTGAGAAGCAAGGGGGCTTTCTCTTCTAGCTTTCAGGACAAAAATTATCAGGGAAGGATTATGATTGTCCAAGCCTGGTCATGTGCACACCACTTGTATCCATCACTGTGGCCAGGAAGGTGATGTGTTATGATTGTCCCAGCATAGGACATTCCTCTGTAGCCAGTGGGCAGTATGTTACCAAGATACAGAAAGAGTATTGGGTAGACCAAAACAATAATGTTAATTATAACTGAGTTTTATTTTTCATGATATGTATTAAATAACTCCTTTCCAATTAGGAACAATGAATGAGTGAATGAAACTATGGTATCACAGGTTGGATTCCCCAGGAAACAGACTCTGAGGTAGAGATTAGTAACAGGAAGTTTTTTTGGGAAGTGTTCTTGGGATCACCACCCACACAAAGGAAGGGAAGGGAGGAAAACAAGATGGTCAAAGGGAGCAGTTGTACTGCTATGCAATCTCAGTGAAAGCTTCAGCCAACTCCACGTCGAGCTCTGAAGGTGGGATGACCCTTCAGAGTTGTTCTGAGTTGAGGGGCCAAGGCTTTATATGCCCACATCAACCAGGTTTTGGATAACTAGGGGGATAGCCCAAACTGTAACCAATTAGTAACAATGCCTGGATTGCTGTATTTAAAAAGATTAAGGCACTCAAGCTGGAGTGCAGTAACAAGATCTTAGCTCACTGCAGCCTCGAATTCCTGAGCTCAAGTGATATCCCCTGCCTAGCTGGGACTTCAGGCACCTACCACCATGGTAGGCTTTATTTTTTTATTTTTTGTTTTTATGGAGATAGGGTCTCACTGTGTTGCTCAGGCTGATCTGGTCTTGAACTCCTGGCTTCAAGCGATTCTCCCACCTTGGCCTCCCAAAGGGACCATATTTTTGATAGGACTGTAACCCAGCCTTCTGCCAACCTCCACAGCCTTATTTTTTCTTCCTAACTCTTATGCATTAGCTCTAGGATATTCTGTTTTCCAGACTATATTATTTAAACCTTTGTTTTGCTATTCCCTCATATTGAAATGCCTCCCCAACTTCCTTCTTTCGCTACCATTGATTCATGAATTTATTCATTCTTAATAAAAATGATACAAATTTCTCACATACCCACATGATCACAAGTCTGCTGTTAATATAATACGTAGTCGACTGAGAAAATACTTAATTGAAAAAGTTATTAATATAATGTGAATAATGCTTTTAAGTAAAATTTTTAAACTTCATCATAATGGCATTGTTATTGGAAGCCTGCTTTGTTCAAGGCTTTATATCGTGGTGCATATATTAATTAATTTAAAATTAATTAATTAATCAAATATTCATTGAGTGCCTGCTGTGTGCCAAATAGTGTTGTAAATGGGAGGAGTTGTGGAACGTACAGCAGAAATAGAAAGGTCCTCCTGAGGCTTCCCATCTCTTCTTCCTTCACCAATGCCCAACCAGGCAACCACTGTATTCGGTTTCCCTCCCTGAAAACATTTTTTGACACCTCCCACCCCCTGCTGCTCCCAGGTGGAAATGACCACCTGGGATGTTGTCTCCACAACATCACATAGATTTCTGTTGTAGCAGTTAATTTTGCTGCGACATATATGCCTCCACAGTAGACTTTTGGGAGATGTTTTTCTGCAGGACCACGTTACCAGATAGTAGGAAGTATGCTGTGATTTTGCCTCCACACCATTAGGCTTTCTTCCCCTTCTCCAATGACTACCCACTCTTCCCATTTGTCTGAAACATTTGCTAAATACTCTCTTAACCATTTCATCCATTTTTTCTTATATCCTTGATTTGGGGATTCTAAAAAGGGGAAGGGAATTTAGGGACTACCTAGTCTAAACTTTCCATTTTGTAGATGAAGATGAAAATCTAGAGAAGGAATGTGACTTGTCAAAATTATTCTAATCTACCAACCACGGGATCAGAATCCAAGCTGTCTTCAAGATCCAGCGTAAATCCTCCCTGTCTGATACCTTCCTTCAAGTTCCAGCTCAGCTCACATCTTTCTGTTTTGAATTTAGCATTTATTGTCTACAAACTGCCTCATTTTGGAAATAATCATAGAATATAATACTGCCTTACATTTTTATGCATCTCTTTCTCATTGGTGTGTCTTGGCTCTCCAGTTAGCTGTAAACTCCAGAAAGCAGATTTCATCACTTTTGTTTTCTCTGTTAGCAGGTGGAAGAGTAGCTAATAATAATAAGTAGATATGTATTTAATTAATACATATGTACTTAATGGCCACATAGTAGGGATTCAGTAAATATTTTTTAACTGATTAGTCACCACTTTTCACCTATCTTTTCAAAACATAGTGGTTTTGTTCCTTAACATTTGCTTCTGTTTCCTTTGTCATTTTTAAAAGCCAGACAGATTTTTGGCAAGCGATGAAAAGACGGTCATGCCTCTGCACAGTCTGCTACAATGTATTTTTTCTGGACTTGGCAGGAAACCCAAGGTTTCTGCCCTATTTTTTGTTCTCTGCACTGCAGTTCATCTAATCTTCTAGCTCATGTTGGTGGCTTTCTCTGCTTGACATTGTTCTGTAGAGTGACCCAATTATTAATAAATATGGCCCCATTTGATGCAGTAGGACTTTATGTGGTTTCAAATGATCATCGTATAACTTTCCAAACCTTTATTTATTTACTTTTTCATTTCATTCCCTGGTGCAGCATACCTGCTGCAGATGCTAGCGTAGCTTCACAGTAAATTCTCCTGTGCTGACTTTCAGGCAGAGACGTGTCTGTGAGCAGAGCTAGTCATGTGTCATACAGTACCCTTAAACAGATCCTCGCGTATCCATTGTCTGGGCTATAAGTAGAAGCTAAAAGCTTTTTTTAACCTGCATGGTTTTTTACTAGATCTTTTAGTTTCAGCATGTTGTTTGTGTTGTTTTCAGCAGTGTAATCCCTTGATATATATCGAGTAAACAGGATGATGGATTAAACTCACTTCACAGCCCCTGTTCAGGTGCTATGTTTTGATTTGTCAGTATCCTAGAGAAGCAGCGTATTGCATCCTATGACAGGACAGAAGCCAGGGATTGAAAAAGACCACACTTTGTAGCAGTGTCATGTAGTAGTTTTGAAATACTGATCCTTATTAACACTATATTGGCGTGCACAATGTTCTTCTTTTTGGCATCTAGGCATTGTTAGGATTATTTAAAATCCATATTAAATCTTATTGATATTTTAAAGAAAATCTATTAATTTCGATAGACAAGTAACTCATTTCAAATATGTGACTAGATTACATTCTTACATACTGTGATATTTCATGCCTCCATGCCTTGGTTTCTCTTCACCAGAATGCACTCCCTTTTCATTTCCTGAAGTCCTTTAAGATCCTATTTGAATGTCTCTTCTGGAACAGTTTCATCTTTCTGCCTATACTACACCTAATTTACGTGTCTGACATTAACACTTATTATAACTGTATTACTGCTATTAATTTACATATTTATCCCCTTATTAAAGACTGTGAGATCCTTAAAGACAAAGACCTGTCCTATATATCTTTCCATCATTTAGCATTGCGGCTGGCATATATTATGTTTGATAAATGAATATGATTTATATCATCTGAATGGTGGTTGACTCATCCTTGGTCTCACTACCACATATAAAGAAATCCTACAGTGAATTAATTTTTCATGTTGAATTGTATGAATTCATGAATTGTATGAATGTATGAATTTTTCCTATTTTTTTAAGAAATGGAAATAATTTAATAGTTTTTAATCTCATTTGCACTGAAGGACTAAATTTAATAGTCGTTAATGCTTATAAAAGTAATACATGCTCAGAGCAAAAACAAAAAAAAAATCAGATCATCAGAAAGGGAAAACAAAAAGTGAAAATCACCCACAGTTCTACCCATCCAGGTATAACTATTGCTAATATTTTAGCACAGATCTTTCCAGACTTTTTAAATCTATATACACACCCACACATACACACGCACACAAATATAAAACAAAAATGCTCTTACGCATACCATAAATGCATTTTATGCATACCCAAAATACTATGCATACTGTTTTGTGACCTGCTTTTTCCCTGAACAATATCGTGTAAGCAATTTTCCATGTCAATAAATTTTATAACTACATATCCATTGGTTAATGCATAGAAAGATGTACTATTCTTTATTTAACCAATCCCCTA
>RJWJ010013942.1:8226-39010 GCA_004363605.1 Indri indri | reverse complement strand
CATCTGTGAACTAGGAAAAAAAATATCTGGGACATTTATACTTCTAGTAAACCTCCCAGATGACTTGCAGTTCTTTTAAAAAAATTTTTATGTAAAACGTTATACATATACAAAATACAATTGTATAATGAAACCAACGAAATCACTCAGCTTTAATAACTCTTAGTACATGGCCAATCTTTTTGCTCTAGACCCCATCCATTTTAACTTACCCCTCAAGGTTTTTCACCTTTTTATAGAATTAATTTGATCTGTAGGTATTTCTGTATGTCTGCCTAAAAGTTGAAGGATTTTATAAACCTCAACCGTAACTGGGGTTAATTTTCAAATGCCTAATCCCATCTGAAAGCCCCAATGCCCAAGTCCATCCCAAGTGAATAACACCAGCGAACCAGTGATACCGACTGGCCATAACTCTCCCTACCAAAAGGTAACAGATTAGACCATACGAAACCCTAACATTCATGAAAACAGTCTTACAAAGAAACACCCTTGAGTTCTCCACCAAAGGTACTCACCGTGAGAAGCCATGTGGACTCTCTGGGTCAAGGTCTCTCCAACTTCATGCAAGATGACAAATTCTAGAGCAGAATTACTTAAATACACTCACAGGTGCCCACCCTAGTCACGCCTCCTCCACCACCCTAGTTGAGCCTTTTTGGATTTATTTGCAGAACCCACCTTTTAAAATCCTATCTACCATTCATTTAGCATCCGCAACTACTAGTTTTCTTCTTTAATTCTCGAATATCACATTTTATCCCCATTTTAGAGCTGAGGACCGTTGGGGCAGAATGGTTCAGAGCCGAGTCCGCTCTCTGACCCCGGCAGTCTGAGCGCCGAGCCCAGCCCAGCCCACGCGCTTGCGCAGGACAGTGATTCAGAACGCGCTTGGCGGACGAGGACTTTGACATGGTCGTGGCTGGTTCACAGGGCTTGATCTATACGTGACTAAGTAAAACCGGTATTTAGAATGGAATAAAAATGATAACTCAACACAGAAATTTAGAGATCTAAATGCCTACATTAAAAAAGAAGAAAAGTCTCAAATTAATTACCTCAGCTTCCACCTTAAAAAACCAAAGAACGAGAGGAGATGAAACCCAAAGTAAGCAGAACAAAGGACATAATAAGATTAGAGTGGTCGCGCGCGGTGGCTCGCGCCTGTAATTCCAGCGCGGAGCCCAGATCTAGGCTGCAGTGAGCTATAATTGTGCCATTGCGCGCCAGCCTGAGCGACACAGCCAGACCCCGCCTTTTTTTTTTTTAGACAGAGTCTCACTCTGTCGCCCAGGCTAGAGTGCTGTGGTGTAAGCCTAGCTCACAGCAACCTCAAACTCCTGGGCTCAAGCGATCCTCCTGCCTCAGCCTCCCGAGTAGCTGGGACGACAGGCATGAGCCACCATGCCCGGCTAATTTTTTCTGTATATTTTTAGTTGTCCAGCCAATTTCTATTTTTGGTAGAGACGGGGTCTCGCTCTTGCTGAGGCTGGTCTCGAACTCCTGAGCTCAAACGATCCTCCCGCCTCGGCCTCCCAGAGTTTTAGGATTACAGGCATGAGCCACCGCACCCGGCCCAGACCCTGTCTCTTAAAAAACACTTTTTTTTTGTTTTTAAATTAAAGATCAGGGTCTAATTCTGTCGCTTGGGCTAGAGTGCTGTGCCGTCATCACAGTTCACTGCAACCTCAAGCTCCTGGGCTCAAACAATCCTACTGCCTCGGTCTCCCGAGTAGCAGGGACTACAGGTGCACGCCACCATGCGTGGCTAATTTTTCTATTTTTAGTAGAGACCGGTCTCCCTCAGGCTGGTCTCAAATTCCTGGTCTTAAGTGATCCTCCCACCTCCGCCTCCCAAAGTGCCAGGATTACCGGCATGAGCCACTGCTCCTGGCTTAAAAGCTGGATTTTTAGGCTCAACAAAATTGATAGGCAGAGCCTGGAGTGGGAATTCAGGCGGGGTGCCACCCACCCCCTAGGCCCAAGCCGCTGCAGCATGGAGCCATTTTGAGAGCAAAGCAAACACCAGATTACATCCTGCCCTGGGCCCCAACAACCCCTGAATCTCCACATCCCTGGGGCCATGTGAACACCTCTCCACATTCACAGCTAACATCTTACCTAATGAGGAAATGCTTTCAGCTTTCCCCCTGAGAACTGGAAGACAAAGATGCCACTTTCACCACCACACTGACTTGACATAGTACAGGAGGTCCTGACCAGAGCAGTTAGGCAAGAGAAAGAACTAGAGGGCATCCAAATTGGAAAGGAAGAAGTCAAACTGTCCCTTTTTGCAGACTACATGATCCTATATTTAGAAAAACCTAAGGATGCTACCAAAAAACTCTTAGAACTGATGAACACATTGAGTAAAGTTACAGGATACAAAATCAATATACAAAAATCAGTAGCATTTCTATATGTGAACAACAAACTAGCTGAAAAAGAAATCAAGAAGGCAATCCCATTTACAATACCTACAAAAAAGTATCTAGGAATAAATTTAACCAAGGAAGTGAAAGATCTCTACAAGGAAATCTGCAAAACACTAATGAAAGAAACTGAAGAAAACACAAGAAAGTGGAAAGAATGGTTCATGGTTCGGAAGAATTAATGTTGTTAAAATGACCATACTACCGCAAAGCAATCTACAGATTCAATGCTGTCTCTGCCAAAATACTAATGATATTCTTCACAGAAATAGAAAAACAATCCTGAAATTCACATGGAGCCACAAAAGACCCAGAAAAACCAATGCAATCCTGAGCAGAAAGAACAAAGCTGGAGGTGTCACACTACCTCACTTCAAAATATACTACCAAAACTACAGTAACCAAAACAGCATGATATTGGTATAAAAGGACATATAGACCAATGGAACAGAATAGAGAACACAGAAATAAATCCACATATTTATAACCAACTGATATGGGACAAGACACCAAATATATACACTGGGGAAAGAACACCCTCTTCAATAATGAAGGTACAGTTCATGTTAGGAGCAACAACTCCTACTGAGGATAATTTGGCAATACTGATGTTGGAATATTCTGGCACTTGTGCTACAGCACCTCTTACACATAATGCATCCACCAGACACCAGGAAGGGTGTCTGCTGTACAACTGTTTGTAGGTGCAACATTAGTATCCTTGTACAACTAGATCTATGCGTACTGACCTCGTTCCAGCACCTCCATATGGAACTGAAAGAATTGTATAATGGAACAGAATGCACATTGATAAGAACAACAAAGCAGTAATATTTTTCGAAGATACTTTCATTGTACCAAGGTAAACCCACATACACCTTCATGCATTGTAATGTATTTTTAGAAGTTATCGTTTCAAAGGGAGAAGATTGAGAATAAAACCCAGAAGTTTTAAGTTAACATATACTTTGTTTATAATAAAATGAGGAATTTTATGTGCACACATACACATATGTAAATTTATATGAAAAACCCCCAATATGTGGAAATATTATCATTAGATTATATTCAGTGACTGCACAGTGTTATGATTTCCTTGTAACTTTTTGTACAATTTAAATAGCCAAAGGAAAAAAATACATTTATGAGTAAAGAATACCAGTATCATGAATATATCCTCATCTATGTAATCATTCCCTTATTTATGGATGCTGAAGTAGTTTCAAGTTCCCAATTCAAACCCTCAGAACTTGGGGTGAAAGTTTACTTTTTTGAGCTCACATCATCAGGTAATACAGTATTCCCTATTCCCTCATCGTGTACACATCAAACTCATTTCAAGTTTGCCCTCCCGCCTCGCCATAAGGGAAGAAATGCCTACGCGTCTCCTGTAGACCTGTTTTCCTTGCGTCAGTTGGGTTAGAGTTCATGGATTCTCCAGACTGGAGAGGACGTGATTACAGGCAGGAGGTCATATTTGCAGGAAAATGCTTTTGTTTGGAAGGATTCAGCAGACGTGTCCACTGCCTCGTGCCCTTGGTGCTTCCTGAGGCAGGTGGAACTTTGAAACAATCTTTTACTCCATGAAGTGGGTACAGAAGATAACCACTGCCCACACACAGTGCAAAAAGCTCCAAGCAGTTTATCTCTCCCCCTGCATTAGTCTTGCTCCAGGACAGGATGTCTTTGTTCTTTGTCATCCTTTAAATCGTACTAATTCTACATCAAAAGAAAGGAGATCTGGACCAGGGTCCTGAGAATGACATCTTCCTCCTCTTGGAACTCAGGCCCTGGTGAACCTCGCAGCATTGGAGCAGAGCTGGAAAATCACCCTCATTGAAGGGTGTTTGGAGTCCTGGAGGATCCTCTTCCTGCAGATCAGCATTCAGAAAAGAGTGTACCTTTTACTGAAAATCTGTGGGTGACAATAGTTGACCTAAAGGCTTGAGGTTTCTACATTGCTGATGCGGTTGGATGAGTGGTTAAAATGGCTCTCCTGCTCACTGTGCCTCCTGCTGCCACAAGTCCATCTCAGTGTGTCCCTTCGAGAGGGTCCCATTCTGCAATCAGAGCCTGGCAGATCTCATCCCACCATTGCACAATATAAGATATGTCCTTCTCGGGACCCAGATACCAAGATTGTTTTTCTCTGTGCTCAGGTTGAGGCTGCCAATAGCCTTCTAACTGTACACTGGTGCCACTGTGTTCTTCGTGATTTGGGCATTTTTCTTGGTATGGGGACTGGAAAGGAGTCTGAGTATCTGAGAAGTCCTCTCCCTGAGGTGACAATGTCGGCAAGTGATTCCTCAGTGTCAGAGATTGGTCGGAGTCCTCTCCTTCCTGCACAGCCTGTGTGGGCTCCATAATCCTGACATTTGGTCCTTGGCTCAAACAGACCCTGAAGGGATCCTGAGGAACAGAGGACTCATGGGATGGAAGATGAACAGGTAGAAATGTTTGGTTTCTACCGAGAGCATTGGAGGAGGGAAAATGAGGAGACCTGTCTGGGAGAGAGGACATGTCCATTTGGTGCTGCTGAACAGTCAGATCTGGTCTCCAGTTCGGGCCAGTTATCGAGAGATTCAAGGGTTCCCTTAGGCTCTGCTCAGGACACAGAGATCTTTGCTTCTGAAACCACACCTAAGCGAGGAAAAGGGAGACATAGACATGGTATGACATAAGCAATTCTAGCTCTGCTTTTCATACTCTGTAAAGCAAAGGGGCTCCTAACTAACACCAGGCCTAGCACAGGGTGAGCTTATCTACCCAGTCGGTCCTCTGAATCTGCGGGTTCTGCACCCTCAGATCCAATTAACTGTGCAACGGAAATATTTGTGGGAAAAAACAATAAAAAATAACAATACAAAAATAAAAAATGCAATATAACAACTATTTTATTTAAATTTTTTTATTCTTATTTTATTCAAAACACCAGCTACAGGAGAAAGTATAACAACTATCTATATAGTATTTATGTTATATTAGGTATTATAAGTAACCCAGAGATGATTTATAGTATATGGCTGGATGTGTGTAAGTTATATGCAAATACTAAACTATTTTATATCAAGGACTTGAGCATCCTCACATGACACTGGGGGGTGGGTCCTGGAAGTAATCCTTCATGGATACCAAGGGACAACTGTATATGAAAATCATATATTTTACATGCGAAATGAATAACTCCAGTCCATGTGTTCTGTGAGTATACACGTGTATGCTTACGTGTATACAAAAATACACAAATACATAAATTGAGGTTATAACACACTCAGCAATCAACTATAGATGGACTGAAACCCTGGATTGAAACCCATTTGAAACAGATGATTGAAATCATCTGTTCTTGAACCCTCCCTCTCATTGCAACGATGGGTCAGCAAACAAAGTCTCATAAGAATTCATAGTTTACACGTGAATAAATCTGATCAAAGGTTAATAAACACGAATAAGTGTTTTTGAGAGTTTCTGCGCCATAAGCCTATGAATGTGCTTCCTAAGTTGTGAACATTTAACATAAACTAAACCATGATCCTCATAACTCAGGCAGATGAAGGTACTCAGTGGGGGCGATTTTGTCCCTTAGCTGGAGGACCTTTGACTATGTCTGTGAATTTTATTGGTTGTCACAAATGGGGAGGGGGGAGGTGAGCAGTAGCTGTACTGGTATCTAGTTGGTAGAGGCCGGGAATGCTGAAAAATATTCTACCATGTGTATGACAGCCCCTCACAGGAGGGAATTAGCTGGCCCAAAATGACAACACTGCCAGGTTGTAGAAAACCTAAACAGAGTGTTCTCAAAATGGGTATTAACTTTCACATTTTCCCACATTTTTACTGCCAGTGGTTCTAAGTGGCTGCATCAAAATTTGCTTTTAAAGTTCTTCCTTGGCAGCAATGTGACTTGCAATGCCAGGTGTTTACCATCCCCTGTCTTTGTCCTTGAGGACTGTGAGAACCCAAGATAGCCCCGCATTTTCCTTAACACCTCAGGGGGCAATATCACTTATAGGCAGGGCACATTTGGTGCCACAGACACAGAACTCACCTTAATTCTTGATTCCCGAATGCGTGTTTGTATGGCCAGCTTTTTCCTGCTATTAGTATCAGGGAATGGGTTCCTCTTAAAGGCTTCAACCAGTTTGTTTCTTTGAGTTCTTGTGAAGACTGTCCGGTCTTCATTGGGCATGTATTATAAAGGAGAAGGCGGGAACAAAAGGGGGCATTTAGGGCAGTTTTCACACTCAAACTGGAAGCACAAGCCTGTGAAGGTCATGCCAAGCACACAGATTCTCCCTGTGTCCCCCCGAGGGGCAGAAGAGGAGGCTGCTGTGCTGCTAAGAACCTGCCTGTCCTAGCCAGTTGTGGGATAATGTTTATATTTCTGACACTAGGATGCCCAGAGCAAGCTCTACCTGGCTCCTAAGAGAAGGAGTCTTAATGGAGAATTGGGGCGCAGCATGCAGTTATGTCTAATCTCAATGGGACCCACTGAGGAACTGTATTTGGGTTGGAGAGGTCTTACCCTGACAGGAACACAGAAGCTGGCTGTGTTCCTGGCTCTGATCTTGTCCTAAGCAGCGTCCAGACTTCAGCTTTCTCTGTTTCGCTCTGTGCTGTTTAAACCAAGCCTGAGTGGGAAAAGATGTTAAAGTCACGTAAGTCACTCTGTCATTCTAAACATCAATCCAATTAAATAAGACGGATTTGACTATCTGCCCTTGGACTAAAATGCATAAGAGAAAGACAAAGTAGTGTCCTAGGAATGATGTTACTGTTAGCAGTCAATTCAGGACCATACATGAATCTGTACTCAAGCAAGCATTTCTTTCATGGTCCTTTTCATGGTATCCAAAGTAAATTTTCCCGATTTAAGAGACCCTATTGGTCTCTCAAAAGAAATCTGTCTCTCCCCCGACCCCCCAAAATCACGTCTTCAATGTCTTTTCTTGGCCTCCATCACCTCTTCTCCGGAAATGCCATTTCATAATACACAATACATATGAAATTGATTGTAGAAAAAAATTTAAGCAGATTTAGCTATGGTAAAGAACGGGGCTCACACTCATCCATATTTGCATTTTTCCTCTTACTTATTTCACTCCAGAGTCAACAACACATAGGAAGACTCCTAGGGACCCCTCCATTTCACGTTGTCACTATTGGCACCAACAGAACTAACTGAACTCTTTGCTTGTTTCCTCATGACTAGAGGCAGAATTGCAACATACTTTCCAATTATTTCTGAGTGTTTTATTTTGATTATTTGATAATTCTTGAGTAGATTTAGGGTCTTAATGACAACCAATACCTGATGAACCACCCTTACATCCTAGGCATGGTGCTAAAAGGTTATATCTCATCTCTAAATCAATTAATCAAATATTTCCTGTTAAGAAATCTTAAGCACAGATGGAAACTAAAAACGAATGAAGAAATTAGTGAACACTATGGCAGAGGCAATCTCACCCTACATTGCCATCCTTGCTGTCAGTTCAAATGGGTCCAGGGCTTGTCCCAAAGCCAGTTACACGACAGTCCCATAGAACGTACTTTCCTTACTGGGATTTGAGTAAACTCTCTCTCTCACATTCAGTACAGATACATGAAAAGACAAATAAAATTTCTTTTCCCTTATATCCCCTCAGACTGAGACCCTTATAGCCAATGGCTTATTGGAGACTACACATTTGATACAGAAACCAGAACTCATTATTTTCCTCTAAAAACACATTTTCACTTGATCTTCATTGGTTTAAATACTATTTTCACCTGAGAGAATTATATTCTTTACAGATATATTTTGGATAACTGAAAAATTCAACTTAGTTTCATTTTTCCATCAGTAATTTTTTTTTGTTCGTTTGTTTTTGAGACAAGAGTCTCGCTCTGTTTCCCGGGCTAGAGTGCCATGGCATCAGCCTAGCTCACAGCAACCTCGAACTCTTGGGCTCAAGTGATCCTCCTGCTTCAGCCTCCCGAGTAGCTGAGACTACAGTCATGTGCCATCACACTGGGCTAATTTTTTCTATTTTTAGTTGTCTGGCTAATTTCTTTCTATTTTTATTAGAGATGGGGTCGGGGTTTCCCTTTTGCTGAGGCTGGTTTTGAACTCCTGACCTCAAGTGATCCTCCCGGCTAGACCTCCCAGAGTGCTAGGATTACAGGTGTGAGCCACCATGCCTGGGCTTTCCATCAGTAATTATATTCAAAATAATTCAATATGGAATTTTATTTCAAATACTCTGAGTATGGATCACATTTGAGACATTAAATTTTTAAAAAATTAGCTTAAGAATTTGGAATCTATGTGCATTCATACCCCACAGTTCCTTGTAATTATGTATTGTTTTTCTGCAGTATATTCCAATACTTAAGGATACCACATCATTATCATAGCGACCCAATTTCCTGCATGATCTAAATCTCGAAATATGATTCGATTACCTCCCATTGTGAGAGCCTGAGCCAGTGTATTCTCCCTCCCCCACCAGTGAATACGTACAAATGATATTCCCACCACTGGTAAAAGATATAAACAGAGTTCTTATTTTTATTTTGTTTTTAATACTGCACAATGGGAAAAACCTTCTTAGCAAAATACCTGACATTAGAGAATTGCCTGAAAGTGGTGAGCCCGGTTTTTCTCTTTATCTTGAGTCTGACAGATAATGAAACGGAAATCTAATGCCTACCTTAATTTTAGATTCTGGAACACCAATTTCTTTGGCCAGTTGTTCCTTGGTAACTTTATCAGGGTGAGGGTCATGTTGAAACCATGATTCAAGGATCTCCTTTTGACTCTGGCTATAAACAGTCTTGCCTCTACGGGTTTCTTTTTGTTGTGTGGCTGATGAGGAGAAAAGGGGAAGAGGAGTGTGGAGGATATATTTATGGGTTAAAAACTGTGGTGTAAGCCTATGTTTTATATTTATTCCAGGTTGAAAGCCTGTAAGTCCAATTATTACTCTGTTCTTTTACTTTAAGCATGTAGCTAAAGTCATGCTAACTTGGACACATAAAGGTTTAAATACATATATTAGAAAAATGGCAATCCATGAACTAAGAACTTACAGGAAATGTACAAAATTACGAAGAAAATAGGAAACAATAGGGAGGAAGAAAATTAATGAAAATAAACGAAACAAGTCAACCTCATGAAAAAAATGAAAAGGTTAAATAAAATACACAAAAATGTATTTAATAAAAAATAATACATTTTAATAAAATTAAACATTATATATATATGTATATATATAAGGTGGTCCATATTTTTTTCTCTACTTAAAATGTCAACTTTAAAACTTCAGGTAGATGACCCATGTATGAGACTCATGGCTGTCATCTTACATTTTAAATTCAAGCATCCAACTTCAAAGCACCCATGAATGCCCTGACACAATTTATCACTGAGAAACAGCCCCTGCTCCAACAATCTGTCCCTCCAACCATGTTTGTGCTCTAAACTTTTATAAACTCTGGAAAATAAGGAAAGCATGTGGCATTATCAAAGAAAAGAGCAAAAAGCTGTTGGGAACTTACCCCTTGAAGTGCTCTTAAATTCCATCTTGGGAAGAAGACCTGGTCTTAGGGGGCGTCTGTGGGCAACTGAGCAGCTCCCAAAGACACAGGTTTTACCAAGGCCCAGGGTGACCCACCCTTTTTGATTTATCCCTTCACTAAGTATTTAACACCTTTAGAAAGAAATGAAGTAATTAGATTAGGTGGAAACACAGATTCTTCTAGGTGATTTTTACTTGTTTCGTAATACTTTTCCAAATACGACTCAGATTTTGTGTTCTCTAGTGTGTGTGTGTGTGTGTGTGTGTGTGTGCGCGCACACATACATATAAATGTTATTTTATATATAAAAATGTTTATTTTGTCCCCTATTGAGTTCAAATACTCTTATTTCTTAATTATTTTGGTTTAGCCGTATTAGTTACTACATCATAAGGATATCCTTACCTCACATTGTATTTGTTGTTTTCCTTAGCTCTTCCTGAAACACATTTCTTTCCATCGTCATGATGGTAGTACCTATGCGTGTGCACTTGGCTAGTCTATACTTCGCAGTTATTCTATAAAACACTAGTCTAGGCTGGGCGCGGTAGCTCAGGCCTGTAATCCTAGCTAGCACTCTGGGAGGCTGAGGTGGGCGGACTGTTTGAGCTCAGGAGTTCGAGACCAGCCTGAGCGAGAGCGAGACCCCCGTCTCTACTAAAAAAATACAAAGAAATCAGCTGGACAACTAAAAATATATAGAAAAAATTAGCCAGGCATGTGGCACATGCCCGTAGTCCCAGCTACTCGGGAGGCTGAGGCAGGAGGATTGCCTGAGCCCAGGAGTTGGAGGTTGCTGTGAGCTAGGCTGATGCCATGGCACTCTAGCCCAGGCAACAGAGTGAGACTCTGTCTCAAAAAAATAAAAATAAAACACTAGTCTAAGTGTTGCTGTGCCTGAGTTTCAGCCTGCATTTCCGACGGCCTGCCCTATAGATCACATTCTTGCCTAGCCAGCCCCCACGATCATAAAGTCAGTTCTGTGCTGCTATGGTCTGAATGTTTATGCAGCGTCGAAGTTCATATGTTTAAATCCTCACCCCCATGGTAATGGTATTAGAAGGTGGAGCCTTTGGGAAGGTGATTAGATCATGCAGGCAGAGTTCATGGGGAAGTGGACTCTCACCAGACACCAAATCTTCCTGGACTTCCCAGCCTTCAGAACGGTGAGGAATAAGTTTCTGTTGTTTATAAGCTATTCAGTATGTAGTATTTTATTACAGTAGCCTGAATGGACATAAGTATAATAAGTTTCTTTATATAATATGTATGCGTGTGTATATACAATAAGAGACCCATACTTACATATATAAGCACACACATATGTATAGATATATATGGTTATATCTTATATATCTATCTATATATATATATGAACACACACATACATATTATATATATAGTTCACTACAGGATTTGACTTTAGAACACTACTGATTCTGTTTCTCTGACTGAATCCTGACTGATAACAGATGTTGGTATTGGAGGTGGTTCTATAAGAACAGAGTCATACAGATATATATTTATATATTACATATTTTAAATATATAATTAAATATAAATAAATATAACTTAAATGATTTGTTATATATTTATATAATTAGTGCCTCTAAGGCACGAATGACTCTAGTCCTAGTGATAAGGAGGTAGCCCAGGGCATGCTGTGGCAAATATTGCCACTGGATGGCCCCAGCTTAGTGCTACATTTACCAGCAGCAGTGACCAACACTGAGTCCCCAATATGGGACGATTTCCTGGGGTAATAACCTGGTGACATGCAATACATTGGACCACTTCTATTGGGGAAGGGTCATCGTGTTGTTCTTATTGGAACAGATACTCTGGATACAGATTTACCTTCCTTACGTTTAATGCTCTGCCAAAATTGCTATCTGCGGACTTACAGAATGTCTTATCTACTGTCATGGCATTCCACAAAGCATTGCTCCCGATCAAGTAACTCACCCCACAGCAAATAAAGTGTGGCAACAGGCCTATGCTCATGAAATCCATTGGTCTCACTGGGGTCCCCATCGTCCTAAAGCAGTGGTCTTGATAGACTGGTGGAATGACCTTTTAAAGACTCAATTATAACACCAGCTAGGTGTTAATACCTTGAGGGGCAGAGGCAATATTCCCCAGGATATTATAAATGCTCTTAATCAGCATCTAATATATGCTGCTCTTTCTCTCATAGCCAGGATTTACTAGCATAGGAATCTGGGGGTGGACGTGGAAGGGGTTCCACACCCTGTAATCTTTTGTGATTCAATGGCAAAATTTTTGCTCCCCATCCCTTTGACCTTAGCTTCTGCTGGTCTAGAGATTTTAATTCCAAAAGGAGGAATGCGTCTACCAGGAGACACAGCAAAGATTCCACTGAACTGGAAGTTGAGACTGCCACAGGGCCGCTTTAGGTTCCTCATGCCTCTGAATGAACAGGCAAAGAAGGGGGTTACATACTGGCTGGGATGATTGATCCTGATTACCAAGGAGGAACTGGGTTACTACTACACAAGCATACATCTGGACTACAGGACATCCCTTAGGTCAACTCTCAGTATTACCATGCCCTGTGATGAAAATCAAATCAACGGAAAACTACGACAACCCGGTTTAGGTGGGATTGCTAACGGCCCAGATCATCCAGGAGTGAAGGTTTGGGTCATCCTACCAGGCAAAGAACCAAAACCAGCTGAGGTGCTTGCTGAGGGCACAGGAAATATGAATTGGTAGTGGAAGACAACTGTTAATACCAGCTATGACCATGTAACCAGTTGCAGAAACGAGGACTGTACTAATTATGAGAATTTTGTTATGAATACGTTTGTATATACAAATGCTCCTTGACTTACGATGAGGTTACATCCAGATAAACCCATCCTAAGTTGAAAATATTTTAAGTCAAAAATGCTTTTAATACACCTAACCTACCAAACATCATAGCTTAGCCTAGCCTACCTTAAACATGCTTGGAACACTTACATAAACCTACAGTTGGGCAAAAAGATCTAACACAAAGCCTATTTTATAATAAAGCATTGAATATCTAATGTACCACATATTGCTAGCCCAGGAAAAGAATCAAATTCAAAATTCAAAGTACATTGAAATTGTAAGAGTTTCACACCATCATATAGTCAAAAAATAATAAGTCGAACGATGGTAAGTAGGGGCTTGTCTATATATTAACAAAATATTTTTTGTTTTCTTCTCTGTTATCCACTTAACATCTAATTTAAGATGTACTAATAATAGTTAACCTTTTATCACAGTATTTAAGGAGTGTCAAAAGAGAAGTATGAACATCACCCAGAGATCTTGTATCCTCTTTTGGGGAAAGGGTTAGCATGTTTCTGGTGGTAGGAAGGACAGTTGTTATCATGTTAGGCAGAAGAATCACATTGTTATTGTCTTTATTCAGAAATGATTTATGGGTACAGGAGATGTGTGTGGTTTCCTGGTTGAGAAGGTGTGGACAGAGATTATGTGTCAATTTGGCTAGTCTGCAGTCCCCAGTTATTCAAACATGCATCTAGGTGTTTCTGTGAAGGTATTCGGTAGATGTGATTACAGTTCATAATCACTTGACTTTAAGGGTTATTATCCTAGAAAATGTGGGTGGGTCTGACTCAGAGTGGAGGCTTCCCTGAGAAGAAATTCTGCCTGTTGACAGATGCTTCAACTCATGGCCAAGAGTTGCAGCCTGCCCCAGGGACCTCAGTCTTACGTAGTCTGAGGGAGTAGGGAAAAAGCCAAAGGTTTATTATTATTATTCTCTCACTCAGTAATCAATACAGAAAACGTCTATGACCTCTGGTCACCAGGAAGTGTGTGGGGATTTCTCCCCACCACCAACAGATCAATCAATTTCTGCAGCCGACACCAGCTGGGTGTTCTTTAATTCAATTCAATTCTGATAGGATCTATCTGGAGATATTGTCAGATCACACAGGTTGAGGGCTCAGTCCCACAAAAATGCCTCCCACTTCCCATGCCAACTGCAAATCCCAAGTTGCTTCACCTGTGTTTCTGGATGGCCGACTATATATTGGGGTCCCTATGACCCCCTCCTTAGGTTTGGTTTATTTGCTAGAGCGGCTCACAGAACTCAGGGAAACACTTATATTTACCAGCTTATTATAAAAGACGTCACAAAGGATACAGATGAAGTGGTGCACAGGGGCAGGGAGGCGCGTGGAGCTTCTGTGCCTTCTCCTCTCCGGGGTCACCACCCTCCAGGAACCTCCACTTGTTCAGGTATTCAGAAGCTCCTGGAACCCAGTCCTTTGGCATTTTAATGGAAGCTTCATTACATAGGCATGATTAATTAAATCACTGACCACTGGTGATCCACTCAACCTTCAGCCCCTGTCCCCTCTCTGGGGGGTTTTAGGGGAGGGGGTGAAAACCCCACCCTCTCATCCTGCCTTGGTCTTTCCAGGGGCTAGCCCCCATCCTGAAGCAGCCTAGCGGAAGGCAGCGATCAGCCAATCATTAGCATACCAAAAGACACTATTACTTTGGAGAGTCCGAGGATTTTAGAAGTTATAGGCCAGGAATGGGACTAAGACCAAATATTAATTTCACAGTATCACACCTCGCCTACCTCTGGTCATATAAGCCAATTATTTACAATAAGTCTCTACAGATATACAGGTTTTGTTTCTCTGGTTGAACCCTGACTGATACAGTCATCAAATTATTTATTTTGAGATGACATTGAAAAACAAGAAAAACTATATATGTGGGTTTGTCTTGGGGGATGGGCCATGAGTAATGCAAAACTTTGTTGAATCCTAGAAAGAGGGCAACTCATTTTATGGCCCTGTAAATTTGCCATGAAAACCTGGAAGGCAGTAAGTGAGACAAGTCCTCTTGTGCCCTAAAGTAAGGAAAACAAAATATCGCTATCATGACCCATCTTGCTCTTGGCCACTGTGGCCTGGGGACATCAAAAATGAAATGAGCTCAGAAAGGAATGTGCTGCTCAACAGGAAAAAAAAAGTATGAACTGCAAGGCAAGGCCTACAGATAGATTTTATGCTCATTTTAAATGAGGAAATAAAAACTTGGAGACACATTTCCTAATAAAAAATTTATACAAGCTGGGCGCAGTGGCTCACGCCTGTAATCCTAGCACTCTGGGAGGCTAGGGGTGGGGGCGGTGAATCGCTTCAGATCAGGAGTTTGAGAGCAGCCTGAGGAAGAGTGAGACCAATCTCCACAAAAAATAGAGAAAAAAAATTAGCCGGGCATGGCGGTGCTCACCTGTAGTCCCAGCTACTCGGGAGGCTGAGGCAGGAGAATCGCCTGAGCCCAGGAGTCTGAGGTTGCTGTGAGCTAGGCTGATGACACCACGGCACTCTAGCCTGGGTGACAGAGTGAGACTCTGTCTCAAAAAAAAAATAACAATTAAAAAATAAAAAAAATCCTATAAAAAATAAACATACACATAGTTAAAAAAATGCAACAAACCTGGGTTGTGGCTGTCACATCTTCAGTTTAAGGCAATAATCGCATTAAAATTTCTATGAGAAATCATTCCTTTATTATTAATATTTCAAGAAAGTATTCCTGTATACAGCACTGCCACAGAAAAAAATGGTGTATGCTTGACACAGAAAACTGATAAACTAAAAAATATTTTAATTAAGAGAAAGAAAAATTAGCTAGAATGAATTGAAGGAGAGGCTAAGTGCACCTGGAAGGGATTTCTCCCCACCACCAACAGATCAATCAATTCTGCAGCAGAGACTTTTCATTCAATTGATTTCTGACACTATCTACCTGGAGATGGCGTCAGATCCCACAAGAATGCCTCCCACTTCCCACGCCAATTGCAAACCCCAAGTTGTTTCACCTGTGCTTCTGCCGGGCCGGCTATAAATCGGGGTTCCCACGACCCCCTCCTTAGGTTTGGTTTATTTGCTAGAGTGGCTCACAGAACTTAGGGAAACACTTATATTTACCAGCTTATTATAAAAGACGTCACAAAGGATATAGATGAAGCGATGCACAGGGGCAGGGCATGTAGGGAGGCGTGTGGAGCTTCTGTGCCTTCTGTTCTCCGGGGTCACCACCCTCCAGGAACCTCCACTTGTTCAGGTCTTCAGAAGCTCCTGGAACCCAGTCCTTTGGCGTTTTTATGGAAGCTTCATTACATAGGCATGATTAATTAAATCACTGACCACTGGTGATCCACTCAACCTTCAGCCCCTGTCCCCTCTCTGGGGGGTTTTAGGGGAGGGGGTGAAAGCCCCACCCTCTCATCCTGCCTTGGTCTTTCCAGGGGCCAGTCCCCATCCTGAAGCAGCCTAGCGGAAGGCAGCCATTAGCCAATCATTAGCATACCAAAAGACACTATTACTTTGGAGAGTCCGAGGATTTTAGAAGTTATAGGTCAGGAATGGGACTAAGACCAAATATTAATTTCACAGTATCCACGCCTCACCTACCTCTGGTCATATAAGCCAATTATTTACAATAAGTCTCTACAGATATACAGGTTTTGTTTCTCTGGTTGAACCCTGACTGATAACAGTCATCAAATTGTTTATTTTGAGATGATGACATAACAGGAAAAATTATATATGTGGGTTTGTCTTGGGGGATGGGCCACGAGTGATGCAAAACTTTGTTGAATCCTTGAAAGAGGGCAACTCATTTTATGCCCCTGTAGATTTTTTGGTAAACCTATGTCAGCTGTGAAAACCTGGAAGGCAGTAAGTGAGACAAGTCCTCTTGTGCCTTAAAGTAAGTAAAACAAAATATCGCTATCATGACCCATCTTGCTCTTGGCCACTGTGGCCTGGGGACATCAAAAATGAAATGAGCTCAGAAAGGAATGTGCTGCTCAACAGGAAAAAAAAAGTATGAACTACAAAGTAAGGCCTACAGATAGATTTTATGTTCATTTTAAATGAGGAAATAAAAACTTGGAGACACATTTCCTAACAAAATGTACATCTATATATAGTTTAAAAATGCAACAATCAAACCTGGGTTGTGGCTGTCACATCTTTGGTTTAAAGCAATGATTGTATTACAATTCCTACCCATACATCATCCCTTTATTATTATTATTTTTTGAGACAGAGTCAATCTCTCTCTCTCTCTCTCTCTCCACTCCTCCCCCCGCAAGAGTGCAGTGGCAAGACTCTGTCTCAAAAAAAAAGTTTAATGTAAAAACTAATTTTTATATTAAAAACCATTGACTTGTGCACTTGAGAAAGGTAAAATTTGTGATATGGAATTTTTCTTTTCTTTTTTTTTGAGACAGAGTCTTGCTTTGTTGCCTGGGCTAGAGTGAGTGCCCTGGCATCAGCGTAGCTCACAGCAACCTCCAACTCTTGGGCTCAACTATCTTTCTGCCTCAGCCTCCCAAGTAGCTGGGACTACAGATGCGCACCACTACACCTGGCTAATTTTTTGTGATTTTAGGACAGGATCTTGCTCTTGCTCAGGCTGGTCTCAAACTCCTGAGCTCAAGCAATCCTCCCACTTCAGCCTCCCAGAGTGCTAGGATTACAGGATTAGCCACTGCACCTGGCCATGTGATATGGAATTTAATCTCAATAAAGCTGTTATAAAACAAGAGGACACAATCCAACAGAATGAATTACAGAAAAGTTCATAAAATAATTTCACTATCTGTGTAAGTGAACATACAGAAAAAACTTTGAGAAATACAATTAACTTTGCAAAATTCCATAAAATGAAAGTGAAATTTGAAATGCAGCACATTATTATGAAATTAATCAATTTAAATGTTAATTAGTATTAACAGTTGTCAATATTCTGTATATAGGACACAGGCCACAAGTTTTCAAATAAAATAGCCTAGTTGATGGTGGCATGAATATCCAAATAAAGTGTTCTTTGAGTTGGAGTTAATTTTGTGAACAAGGTTACTAACAAATAGTGGGAATTCTTCATGAGTAGAGAGTGAATCAGTGCTTGCTTCGGCAGCACATATACTAAAATTGGAATGATACAGAGAAGACTAGCATGGCCCCTGTGCAAGGATGACACGCACATTTGTGAAGCATTCCATATTTTTAAAATAAAAAAAAGAGTGAATCATTAATGTGCACAATAAAAGAATGTTAAAACATAACTTGAAAGCATTCATTCATTTCTAAATATTCACTTTCTTTTCTCAGTTAATTGGAAAATACCAAAAACAATGAGCATCAATTTTTGTGTTGGCCAAAAGATAATGATGCATAATTTTTATATAAATATTATTAAGAAGTTAGAAAGGACTCCATTAAATGATTATTAAATTTAATATTTTATCAGTCACTAGCATAATATTCAATATTTTCATTCAAGCCTAAAGTTATATTAATAAATACTACATATTATATTAATAAAATATACTTATTTTATTGATTTCATAACATTAAGCTAAAAATATAAGCACATATATAGAAATTTTAATAAAATTGAGATTCATTAATGTTTTCATTATAATATTCAATTATAATTCAAAAGTAATATTTGTCATTAATCTATCATTAGCATTGGAATTATTATTATATAAAGTTATCTTTCCATTTTAATATTAGATGTGGTAACATTGTTTGGATCTTCCAAGATCTTTTTGGTGACTTTTCTATTCAGTTCCACTAAATCCTGCTGTTCTAACATCTGAGAGCTCTCATTGGCTGGGTGCTACAGGAATAAATGTAAGTAGGTTTTCATTTCATTTATATTTTATTTCTAAGAACTCAAAATGTGAATAAAATTCATATTTTATTTCTAAGAAGAAATGTAAGTTTTCATTTCATTCATATTTTATTTCTAAGAACTCAAAATGTGAAAAGCCCCAAGAGCATTTACTATATTACATAAGTGTACACAGATACATATGAAACACATTTCTTCCTCACGAGGATAAAATTTGTCCTCATGAGGCCAGGCATGGTGGCTCACACCTGTAATCCTAGTACTCTGGGAGGCTGAGGTGGGACGATCGCTTGAGGTCAGGAGTTCGAGACCAGCCTCAGCAAGAACAAGACCCTGTATCTACTAAAAATACAAAGAAATTAGCTGCGTAACTAAAAATAGAAAAAAAAGTTAGCTGGGCATTGTGGTGCACACCTGTAGTCCCAGCTACTTGAAAGACTGAGGCAGGAGGATCACTTGAGCCCAGGAGTTTGAGTTGCTGTGAGCTAGGCTAATGCCACAGCACTCTAGCCCAAGCAACACAGCAAGACTCTGTCTCAAAAAAAAAAAAAAAAAAAAAAAAAATTGTCCTCATGACCTTCAAAAAGAGTTATCTTTTATTTCAGAAAAATCTCAGCTATTTTGTCTTAAAATATTTTTCTGTTTCCCCTTCCCCTAACCCTCTTTGGGGATTCTAATTACATGCATATTAGGCCATGTAAAACTGTTTCATAGCTTACTGATGCTCTATTCATTAAAAAAAAAATCTCTTTTCTTTCCATTTCCTTTCATATAGTTTGAATTGTTATCTTTAAACGTACTAACCCTTTCTTCTTCAATGTCTAATCTGCAGTTCATTCTATCGTGGGTATTTTTTTTTTTTAATCTCACACCTTGTAGTTTTTATTTCTGAAAGTTCAATAGGGATTTTTTATACCTTCTATGTCTCTGCTTAACTTTTTGAAAGCATGGAACAGTTATAACATAACTTTTATTTTCCTCCTCTGCTAATTACTAATGTAACATCTCTGTCTTGGAAATTTTGAGACAGAGTCTCACTCTCTTGCCTGGGGCGAGTGCCGTGGCGTCAGCCTAGCTCACAGCAACCTCAAACTCCTGGGCTCAAGCAATCCTACTGTCTCAGCCTCCCGAGTAGCTGGGACTACAGGCATGCCCTACCATGCCCGGCTAATTTTTTCTATATATATTTTTAGCTGTCCAATTAATTTCTTTCTATTTTTTGGTAGAGATGGGGGGGGGTCTCGCTCTTGCTCAGGCTGGTCTCGAACTCCTGAGCTCAGAACGATCCGCCCACCTCGGCCTCCCAGAGTGCTAGGATTACAGGCGTGAGCCACCGCGCCCGGCCTGTCTTGTAAATTTTGATTTCTTGAGTTTTCTTCTATGAGTTGTATTTTTCTGTTTCTTTGCATTTTGGTAATTTTTGATTGGATGCCAAACATTGTCAGTTCTAACATCTTTGTTGGATATTGGATATTTTGGTATTATAAATATTCTTGGGCTTCGTTCTGGGACACACCTGTGTTACTTGGAAACAGTTTAAATCATTTTGCTTCTTGCTTTTAATATTGCTAGGCAAAGAAGTGCTCAGTCTAGGGTTAATCATTTCTCCCTACTGGTACATGATCCTGTGGACTCTACCCAGTGTCTCATGCATCTTGAGGTTTCTACTTTGGCTGGCAGGAGCAGGTAGTCTTTCCCACCCTGTGTGAGCTCAGGCACTGCCTCTCATCCTTGCAGGTGGTTCTTTTCCTGGCTTTGAGTGGCTTGCACACATACTGATCACATTCAGCTGTGCATTAGATGGCGCCCCCGCCGCCCCGCCCCGCCGCCGGCAGATCTCCAGGTTCTTTGTGCAGCGCTCTCCTTTCTGCTACTCTGTCGCTTGTACTCTGCCACCTGGGTCTCCCTGGACTCTCAGCTCTGTCTTCTCAACCCCGGGAGTCCAATCCTTCCTCCGGGTTCCTTTTCCTTGCACCGCGGCCTGGGATCTCTTTCAAGGCAGTAATCTGGGGGCAACTGTAGTGTTTACCTTGTTTCCTGTTTCACATGACCTTTGTTTCCTGTTTCACGTTGTCCTTTATTGCCTGATGTTCAGTGTCTGGCAAACCATTGTGTCATTTATTTTGTCCGGTTTTTGTTTTTTTCTGGTGGAATGGAAATCTGGTCCCTGTTACTCCATCATGGCCAGAGGTTAATATAAGGGTCAAGGGAAAACCTCTGAAGGTTCACCAAAAAAGCAACTGACAAAAGGCAGATTAAGAAGACAAATGGTGTACAAATGTATTAGTGTACATGTAGGGAAAATCACAGAATGATTACTTCAACCCCCCAACTGGGTACAGCTCATATACCATCCTGAGGTGAAAAAAAATGGGGGCTCAGAGCATGGCCAAGAACAGGTTACGGTGGTAAATCAGGTTAGGGCGGCAAGACAGTTATGGGAGGGTGAGAAGAGGAGGTCTGGCTAGCAATGGTGACCTTGTTACGTAGACAAAACCTCACAGGTAACATCCCCCAGAGAGAATAGACGGTAAAATGTTTGTTTCAGACCTTTAAAGATGTCAGAATTTTTTTAGCTATTCTTATATTTCCATCCAGCCTCTCTGAATAGCCATCTTGAACTATGTCAAAGAAATATGTGTGTGGGTGAAATATTTTGGTTTCCTTCACTAAGCTCCTATTACATATCTCTGAAACGGTGAAGTCAGGATTATTTTGAGTTACATGTTTTGAAGTCTACCACTAGGTGGCAGTGCTATACAGCTGAGATTCTTTTAGGACGTGGCACAGGGCCAAGCATTTCTAGGTTTTTCTAAGAGAGATATGAAATTATATATTTGGTCTTGGTTTGAGCACACAGGTCTGTTTTATTGAGCTCCACTTTATTTCTGTATCTGTTGTGGAATTTTTACTTCAGTGTGAAATTTGTAAAGATATTTTGCCTAAAAGAATATATGCTATAGATTGAAATGATTTATTACATGCTAGGCCCCAGTAGTAGAAATGATACAGATGTTAGGGAAATTTTCCACCTCGAAAGGGATTTAAATATATTTATGAAGGCATTGATTAACATTCATCTGTGTCTGGTATGCAAGACCACCACAGAGAAGAAGGAACAGTGTGGTAGGAAATAAGGACAGGACATTGGCCGGGCCACCTTGTGAAGGGCCAAGCTTGTTGCAACAAGAGTTTGGACTATGCCTTGTAGCCCGTGGAGATTAAATGACAGTTTCCAATTAAGTGATTAATATGATAAAAATGGTGTTTTAGGTTAAAGCCTCTAAACGATTTTGATTGAACAGCCTTTGTGTGTAATGTTTTAGTATACATCCAATTTATTTATATCTAGTTATATACAAATGATACATACGTGGTACTCTGCAAATACAGTGTGTAGATTACAAAATATACACAAAACTGAAGTGTGTGGTTACGCTAAGATAGCGTTGGCAATTTTGAATTTTTTTGCAGGTTAGATGTCAGATCTGATTAGGTCAGTGTTTTGTTATTAAGGAGCTAATTTAAGAGCTTACAGTGGTGTAGATGACATTTTAGTCTTTCTGTTCTCTTGTTTGCTTCAAGAAATGTGAACATCTATCTCAGTGAGCTTTCACCATCTGCTAGAGACGCCTGGTGTACTGCATGTGTTGCACAACCATTTCACATATGAATGGAGTGAGATTGCCAGCGTTGATCTCCGAAGTACACATTGCAGGTCTAATTTATTTCTTATTTACTAATATAGAACAAGTGCTAATCAGAGATATAATATTTTATTCCTCACCAGTGGCTCATACTGGGCATGTGGGGTAGATGTACCTCCTTTGGAGACTCTGGCAGCAGCGGAGCACACAGAGACCAAACACAAGGTTCTTGTGTGCTGGGAAAGAATCAGAGCAGAAATCAGTAAGACTGTGATAATAAGTCTAGTTCAAAAGAACAACATTTATTTCATTTTAGCCTCTTGCAAATTAAAAAAAAAATCCCAGCCCAGGCTTGGAGGGTGAAGACAGCTTCCTGGAAACACTGACATCTCACTTGAGTCCTGCAGATGGAGTTCCAGTGAGTGGGATGAAGCAGAAGAGAGAATGTGGGGCAGAGTCTGGAGGACAGTCTGATGGGGGGTGGTGAGAGAAACTACATCGTATCTGAGAGATGGATGAGAGGAGGTGGGACTGGAGGGAGGAGGGGAGAGGTCCTTAGGGAGAACCCATCTAGCTGTTGTTAGTATCCGTCTCAAATATGTAATCTGAGAAAAATCCAAGAGCAAAACCAAAATGGCACACGAGGAACACAGGTACACTGGAACATTTGACCCGTGTTATCTGCCCCAGTATTGCAGAAGTTGCCTGGAAAGACTCGAGGCGGCATCCATCTCTCCATTTCTTGGCTCAACCATTAGTCTTCCAAATGAACATGGATAGTTCACTCAAGAAGCTGAGTATCCCAAGTGTAGCAAGAAAGATGTCACCTTCTAGCTCGGTTTTGCAGTTACCTTTCTCACAGGAACTTATAAATTACTGTTTAAAAATGGCACTGTCTACATAAAAGACATTACACAAATTCAGTGAAGGTTTGTCTCTTAATTACTATCACGGGAAGTATTAAAATCGATGTCTTTTAGAGTAATGATTGTAAATACTTTGTACCTGGACCCATTTGCAGCTAATTTCCCCCTCCCTGCAATTGCGTTTTGACCTTGAGAATCTGACTGGAAAGTTGCACCCCGCTTCTTACTTCTGAGTGCGATGTTGTTATCAACAGTTCAGTGGAATATTTTGGAATTCATAGTTCTTAAATTCTGTCTTCCAGACAAACTCCAAAGTGATTTTTCATAGTGAAATATCGGAACTGTGGCCAGTTTTAGCTGATTACATGTTGAAAGCTGAAACAGGTAGAGCTAACGTGTATAAGCGAACACCCACCCACCAAGTATAATGGGAAACTTTTTAAAGCAGACCCCAATGTAAACCTGATGTGAATTGAACGTTTTTATTGGTACACTGATTCCTTACATGGCCTTCAAACTTCTATTACTGGAACCTTTCATGTTCTCCCAGTGCTCTGAATATAGGAGTTCCGGTCTTTGGAGATGCAGGACTGCTTGATGGGCTGACTGCACTCTCTGTGCACTTCAGTGAATTTTTGTAAATATATAGTCCTGCCCTGTCACTTTCTATCTCATGATTCAACTGTATTCTCCATAGCACTTACCAGTATCTGACATTACCTTATTTGCTTATGCTATATTTATTTTCTTTCTTTTTTCCTTTCTTTCTTTCTTTTTTTTGAGACAGCATCTCACTCTGTTGCCCAGGCTAGACTGTAATGGTGTTATCAGAGCTCACTGCAACCTCAAACTCCGAGACTCATGTGATCCTCCTGCCTCAGCTTGTCAAGTAGCTGGGACTATAGGCACGTGCTACCATACCTGGCTAAGCTAATTTTTCTATTTTTTGTAGAGACAGGGTCTCACTATGTTGCCCAGGCTGGTCTTGAACTCCTGGCCTCAAGTGATCCTCCTGTCTTGGCCTCCCAAAGTGCTGGGATTATAGGCATGAGCCACCACCCTTGGCCTTGCTTATGCTATGTTTATTTTCTATCTCCCTTTACTAAAATGTAAAACTACTCCAGGTCAGGGGCCTTTATCTTTCTTGTTCATCATTGTGTCACCAGTGCCCAGATAGGACCTGGTGCAAATTGAGTCATCAATACAAAATTATTGATTATGTGAATAAACGAGAGTGCATAATGGTACCTGATGTCACGTCCATTGTCGTCATCATCAATATCAAGAAGAATTTATTAAGCAGTATCACAGTGTTGCACAACCCCAGGGGCTCTGCCTGTGTGGCACAGGTCTAGCCCTGGCAGAAGACAGACGGAAGCCAAGAAGGACCTGATCAAATATAAATTTGTCATCAAAGTTGCTCCTGAACAACATACCAGTGAATTCCATTATATTTGAAATCATCTTATAATGAGGATCTCTGGGTAGTTAAAATAAACACCTTTCAGCTCCCCATGGAGCCACCTTAGACTGAGTATAAATACTACTCAACAATAAACAGCATTAGAGGCAAAGTTCTCAGCAGCCTTTTTGTTGGAAGATTCATAATCACAGCAAGAAATGTTTTGCATAGAAACAAGTATACACACAAAATAACTTTTTTAATCAAGTTGGAATTAAATGCTATCTAAAATTAATTTAGAGAAATAGTTCCATTTAATTGACTGATTTGGGTAGGATAAAATGGTAATAATTGTTTTACATGGTATTTAAATTTCATTACCTGAATTTCTTACTGCTTCTTTTCACGTGAGAATTACCTTTGCAAATAGGACATAATAGAATGCTTTTTGAAAAGCTTTTACTTGCATTTCCTCTTGGAGGGTATTGGTGTTGTATTCAGGGACTAGAGACTCATACAGGCATAATGAGAAGATGAATGTGCGTCCACCTTACAGGTGTCTCCAGCTCTTGACTTTGTTCTTCCCCCAGGCGGGATGAAGTGAATACAGAATGTCTTGCAGTTGAATAATTCGACTGCTTTCAGGCAAGAATTTTTGTGATGTTATAAAAATTGAGATCTAAAAGGGAACTTAACCTTCAGTTCATTCTTTTGATGTATTTTGCCTGAAGCAGGGTGCTCGGACCTGTTATCTCAAATAGGCAATATAAAAATATCTTTCTAATTCACTCCTACAGTTGAAAGATCCTTATGGATTGAAATTACTGTGATCTATCAAAATTCACTATGTTGTAGAAATAAAATAAAATCACATGTTAGATGAGGAATGATGACAACAATGGACCAGCTTATTATGAAGCTTAAAATGAAAATGCTTTATTGGCAATGCTACTGGACTTATGAAAGATTGAGAGTATGTGTCAAAATCAGAGGAGCTATGGTGCTGGTGTTTTTCTCATTCTTATTAATGTGGCTTGTTTGCCCTATGCTTAAGGACAGGCTTTTGGAATCAGAAGCAATATTTGGTTTGATTGCATGTCTTTCATAAAAAATTTAGGATGTAAATTACACACCATAAAATTCACCATTTTAAAGTGTCCAATTCAGTGGTTTTGAGTATATTCGCAAGACTGTGCAACCACCTTGTCTATCTAATTCCAGAATATTTTCATCCACTCAAAAAGATGAAATCACTACTGTACTTTCTGTCCTTATGGATTTGCCTATTCTGCACATTTCATATAAATCGAGTCAAATAATAAGTATTCTTTCGTGTCTGACTACTTTCACTTAGCATGTTTTCTTTTTTTCTTTTTCTTTTTAGACAGTCTTGCTCTGTCGCTCCAGCTAGAGTGCAGTGATGTCATAGCTCACTGCAACCTCGAACTCCTGGGCTCAAGTGCCCATCAATACATTAGTGGATTAATAAAATGTGGTATATGTATTCCATGGAGTATTACTCAGCTATAAAAAAATGGTGAACTAATACTTTTTGTAAGAACCGGATGGAACTGGAGACCATCCTTTGAAGTGAAGTATCACAGGAATGGAAAAACCACACGTACTCATTAAATTGGAACTAATAGATTAACACTCACATGCACATATGGTAGTAAAATTCAACAGAATTCAAGCAGGTGAGAAGGTTGGGTAAATTCACTCCTAATGGGTATGATGCACACTATCTGAGTGACTGGGTGACTGGATACACTCACAACTTTCTCACAGCAGTTGTGCAATTTTACATCTCCACCTGCAATGCTAAACTGTACAAAAGCAATTCATGTAACTAAAAGTTTGTACTCCTGTAATATTCTGAAATAAACAAAACAAAACAAACAAACAAAAAAACAATTCCTGGGCTCAAGTGATCCTCCTGCCTCTGCCTCCTGGGTAGCTGAGACTACAGGCATTTGCCACCATACCCAGCTATTTTTCTGTTTTTGTTCAGGCTGGTCTCGAACTTCTGAGCTCAAGCGATCCTCCCACCTCGGCCTTCCAGAGTGCTGGGATGACAGGCGTGAGCCACCGCCTTAGCATGTTTTCAAGATTCATCTATGTCATATCATGTATAAGTATTTCATTCCCTTTTATGACTCAATACTGTTCAATTGTATAGATTTGCCACATTTTATTTATCTGTTCATTAAGTTGATGGGCATTTGCTTTGTTTCCATTTTTTGGCTATTGCGAATAATGCTATTATCAAGATTTGTGTACAAGTTTTTGTGTAAACTTATGTTTTCACTTCTTTTTTTTTTTTAAATAGTGAGGGTCTTGCTCTGTTGCCTAGGCTACAGGGCAGTGGCGCCATCATAGCTCACAGCAACCTCAAACTCCTGGGGCTCTTAACTATCCTCCTGGCTCAGCCTCTTGAGTAGCTAGGATTACAGGTATGTGCCACCATGCCTAGGTAATTTTTTAAAAAAATTTTTGTAGAGACGGGGGTCCTTCTCTGTCGCTCAGGCTGGACTTGAACTCCTGGCCTCAAGCAATTCTCCTGCCTTGATTTCCCGAAGTGCTGGGATTACAGGTGTGAGCCACCATGCCTGGCCTATTTTCATTTCTCTTGAGTGTATACATAGGAGTGGAATTGCTAGATCATATGGTTACTCTATGTTTAACTCTTTGAAGAATAGCCAGACTTTCTCACAGCAGTTGTGTAATTTTACATCTCCACATGCAATGTATAAGGGCTCCAGTTTCTCCATATCCTTGCCAACACTTGTTATTTTCCATTTTTAAAATCATGGCCATTTTAGTAGGTATGAATGGATACCTCATTGTGGTTTTGATTTTCATTTCCCTAATGACCAGAGAATGATGTTGAACACTTTCTCAAGTGCTTATTTGCTATCTCCATCTATCTATCTAAATAACTATCGAGAATGAAATGTCCGTTTGAACCCTTTCTCATTTTTTGAGTTGTCTTTTTATTATTAAATTATAAGGTATTTATATATTCTGGGTACTATGCCCTTATTATACATATGATTTGCAAATATCTTCTTCCATCCTGTGGGTTGTATTTTTTGATGATGTCCTTTGCTCTCTCTGGTACCAGAATGCAGGTTGTTGGTTTCTGAGGCAGACAGTGGAGGATGCTGCTAGGCTAAGTTAAAACACCACGAAGCTTCCTGTTTTTATGATTATTTAGCCAATTTTTCTTGAATAAATGCTGCTTGGTTGCTACAAGCTTTTGATTAATTTCCAGAGATCTGAAAAAGTTGTTTCTTACAATTTTTAAATTGCTTTTATTGGGGGGAGGTTAAATTTGAGAAGTTTCTTATTCTGACATTTTCACTGACACTACCTCAATCACGTCTTATTTTATAGTGGGATGACTACTTTGGGTATATGATTTGCCTTTGGTTTTTTCACCCTGATTTCTCTAATCTTGTGTATGCTGTAGAAAGATTGACTCGAGCTTCTTTTAAGTCTGCCTCTTTTTTTTTTTTTTGGAGACAGAGTCTTGCTCTGTTGCCTGGGCTAGAGTGCCACCTAGCTCACAGCAACTTCAAACTCCTGGGCTTAAGGAATCCCTCTTCCTCAGCCTCCCGAGTAGCTGGGACTACAAGCACATGCCACTATGCCCGGCTAATTTTCTCTATATATTTTTAGTTGTCCAGCTAATTTCTTTCTATTTTTAGTAGAGATGGGGTCTCGCTCTTGCTCAGGCTGGTCTTGAACTCCTGACCTTGAGCGATCCTCCTGCCTCGGCCTCCCAGAGTGCTAGGATTACAGGCGTGAGCCACCGCGCCTGGCCTCTTTTAAGTCTGTTATCACAAACTGAGTTTTTTGTTGGATATCATCCCTGTAGTTTTAGAATTTATAAATTTGGGTAGCTGATAACAGCCTTAGAGATTGGTCGATGGATTGACCCTTTTGTTTTACACATGAGAAAAGTGGCACCCCTTGCAAAGCGAAGTGCATTGCCCAGCTCCTTCTTCTTGTTGGAAGCTGAAGGAGAATTGAGGTCCTCTAACTACAGGCTAGAGCTCTAATAGAAACACGTGCTCCAAATCCTTCTCTGTAAATTTCCAGTGTCTCATCACCCAGGCTTCTATACACGATTGCCCTTTTTGTTTGGGGATGTGGGCCAGTCCCTGTGACTGTGGAAATGATGAGCTATCATAAGGCCCACACACAGCCCTACAGCTATTCTAATGGACTTAGTTTTATCACTGGTATGATTTTGGGATTATACAAATTCATGGTCCCCACGATGCAGCTAGTAGTTTAAGGTGTGGTAGCAGACACATTTTTTGTCTAGCTTTTCCCATTTATTACTAAATCATGCTTGGTCAGATGGCCTCAAGAATGGCTTCTGCATAGTTAAAGAAAAAACAAGGGTTTAAAAATAAAAGTTTAATGCTAAAATTTAGTCATATGAATGTTCTTTTAATTTTTTTAATTTTATTTTTTTTAATTTCAGAGTTTTACAGGGGTACACATGTTTTGGTTACATAATTTGCTTTTGTACAGTTTGAGACAAAGTTGTAAGTGTGCCTTTCAGCCAGTTAGTATGCACAGCCAATGAACGTTCTTTGGAACCACTTGTTTTTAAGGACCTCAGGACATTCTCCGATTGGTGTTTATATTAGTTTGCTAGGGTTGCCATAAAAAAGTACCTCAGGATGGGGGGTTTAAACAGTAATTTATTTTCTCACAATTTTGGAGGCTAAAATCTAAGGTCAAGGTGTTAGCGGGACAGTTTTTTTCTGAGGCTCTGTCCTTGGCTTGTAGGTTCCTGTCCTCTCAATGTGTCTTCACATGGTCTTCCCTCTGTAACTGTCTGTGTCCTAATTGTGTCTTCTTATAAGGACACCAGTCCTATTGGATTAGGGCCTACCCTAATGGCCTAATTTTAACTTAATTACCTCTTTAAAGATTTTCTCTCCAAATATACTCAGATTCTACAGTACTGGGGGTTAGGACTTCCACATGTGACTTTTGGGGGCAGGGAGACACATCTCAGCTCATAACAGTGTTAGAATGGGGCTAGGTAAGGTGGCTTATACCTGTCATCCCAGCACTTTGGGAGGCCAAGATGAGAGGATTGCTTGAGGCCAGGAGTTTGAGACCACCCTGGGCAACATGGCAAGATTGTATCTTTACAAAAAACAAAACAAAACAAAACAAAACCAAAGAAACAAAAAAACAAGTGTTAGAATGGGAACTATCTACGATTCACATCTTAAAAAATAAATAGGATACTAGCAAAGCAAAAAACATATTCTCTCAGATTTGTCACAGATCCTTCCTATGAGGGTCAATTGTTAAGTATTCAAGAAGTTTGCAAGCTTGTTGTTAAACTATTGGTAGCCTGAAATCGACCAGTTTGAGACCAGCTTGGGCAACATAGTGAGCCATTTTTACAGAAAGTAAAAAAATATTAGCTGGGCATAGTGGCACATGCCTATAGTTCCAGCTACTTGGGAGGCTGAGGCAGGAGGATTGCTTGAGCCTGGAAGTTTGAGCTATGATTGAGTGATTGAGTATGAGCTACGATTACAATGAGCTATGATTGTGCTACTGAACTCCAGCCTGGGCAACAGGGAGAGACCTTATAAAATAAAATAAAACAAATAAATAGAAGATAAAAGTGAAAGAGAAATAGAGACTTTCTTAGACAAACAAAATCAGGAAAATCGTTGACAGGAGACTTGTCTTATTGGATATGTTAAAAGAATTTCTCCAGAGAAGGAAAATGATGCATGTCAGAAACTCAGATCTACATAAAGAAGGGAAGAGGATCAGAGAAGGAATATATAAAGATGAAATAAAATCTTTTATTTTTCTTAGTCTTAATCTAATAGATAATTACTTGTTCAAGTAATAGCAACGATGTATTGGGCAATTACAGGTAAAGATAAGTGAAATGAATGGCAGCAACATTACAATGGATGTGAGGGAGGAATTGAGAATACTCTGTTATAAGATACCAGCACTTCCCTGAAGAGGCATAGTGTTACCTGAAAGTGGATTTGGCTTGGTTGTAAACAAATATTGTAAACTCTAGGGCAACCAGGAAAACATTTTAAAAAAGAATTGTAACTAATATGTTAAGAGGGCAGAGAAAATGGAATCCTATAAAACCAGAGAGGCGCAAAAAAAAAA
>RJWJ010013941.1:0-38908 GCA_004363605.1 Indri indri | reverse complement strand
CGAGCGTGGCCCCACCGCTGGTGAGCAAAGGGCAGAAAAGGTGCCAGTCTCGCCCCAATCTGTCGTGTCCTATCTCCTGACACATCTCCTGGTATCGCCTCTGTTTGCTTCTACTTGTTAGAGACCCTTCCTCGTCCCACCAACTCCTGAAGCCAAGCCTACCGCAGCCCAGAGAGGACAACCAGGAAAACCGAGGCTGCCACACGTGGCCTTCACCAGCGACAAGTCAGCCTCTGTCCAACTAACTGTATCTTTCTGATGATCAAATTCTACTGACCTGCAAGCACCAAAAACCACTTTTTTAAAAGACAGGTCTATTAAAAAAAATGTTTTTGATTTGCCTCCATGGCTCCAAAATGATAATCTACTTCTGTTACATTTTCAAATGATTATTTTGCCAAATTACCACTGAAAGGTTAATGGTTATTTTCCAAATTGATCTCAGATGTTTACCGTTTTTTTCTGATGTCCTCAGGAAGATCATGTCAGCAGGGACCCGCTGGTTCTGTGTTATGAAAAGAAGGACTGTTACCGTGAAGGCCCCTGTGTGGGGGTTTCCGCCCCCCACCCCCAAGCCCTCCGTGGGGAGGGGGAGAGGCCGAAACCCACAGCCTCTGTTAAGTTGCTACCTTCGTCAAGGACAGATTTGGGGATTCATTGTGCTTTGGATCTGAAAAATCCTGCACGCTGCTGTTACTTCGCTCATCCCCTATCGAAATCTTATCTCGGAAAGAAAACATCCAGTTTTCTGGCAAATCCAACCGTTACCTCTTGAAATTCCAGCCCGAGGACACAGGCCTCTGCCTCCCTGGCTGGCTGTCTTCCAGGCTGTCTGCTGATATTTGAGACAGACCCTCTGCTCACACGTTTTACTTCTACCAATTTTCCAGCTGGATGTTTGGCTTTTAGTGGGATTTTAATAAGTAAAAAGCAGGTAAAAGCCATTCTTGAAAAAAGAGAGAAGCCACAAGCAGCCCCTGTTTAACTATGAACAGAAAAGTATGCGATAACATACAGGGGCGTGTGCGGCTCTTCCAAGCTGCCACCCAAAAGAGTTTCACTTTACCTCAAATCAACTTTGAGTTCTTGGATTTAATCCTTTTAAAAGATCATAGTTTAATTCGTACAGAAACAAGTTAAGACATAATCCCTTTCTAATCAAATATTACTTTAAAACTCTCCAGGGCTACCCCCCAAATCCAATGCATTCCAAACACACACAGGAAAGAGAGAGATGAGTGTTTGCTGAAGTAACAAACATGTTAACACTGCTATTTTTAAAAATGCATCTTGGACCTTTTTACTGTTCTCATGTTACTCTTAACCTGTGGCTCCCCATAAAACGGTAAATAAGCACAATGGTTAAGTCAGAACATGCAAGCTCAAACTGCTTAAAAGGTAAATAAATATTTTTAAGTGTCTATGTAGCAAGCAGATTTCTAGGACAGATTTTATTGTATCTTTTTTTTTTTTTAAATCTCCAAACAATAAACACATCGAACAGGATATCAAAACTTGTACTTGAGCTTGTAAGCAGAAATTCTGCCTAAACAATACACACAAACCTTGAAAAAATATTTGGGAGTGTGTGTGTGTATGTGTGTGTGTGTGTGTGTGTGTGTGTGTGTCTCACAGGAAAGAGATTTTTCTCCCCAGGCAAAGTTCTTGGACAGAGTCCCAAAATGCTTCATTCAATTTGTCTACCAGATACACAAAGGACACGGAGTGGTGGCAAAGACTTCCTGTTCCCGCACACGTTAACAGGCTTCCTGGCTCCACTCACCTTTTCAACGATGATAAGATCCCCAACTTGGATGCTGGAACTCTTCACCTTGACTGTGCCTGCAAAGCAACAGGTTCCAGATACATCACTATCTTACTTCATTTCGATCCAGCGTGTCTATATACAGTATCCAGCTCGCGACGCCAACACCGTGCAGCCAGAAGTACACGCCCACCCGCCACCGGCCCGGCATCATTATCTTCCGCCTCTCTAAGAAAAGCTTCACCTGCTGCAGTGACTGCTCCAAAAATTAAATCTCCACTTCCTAGGGCACCGGACCAACTCATGCCCTTCAACAACGATCGCGTCTTAACAGTGACTTGGAAGCTTTTCTAAATCAGCACCATAAGAGATCTCACTCAGGGGGTGGGGAGGAGGGAACACACATGCAGAAATGGGGAAGAAAAGAGTCAGACCCATGGAAAAAAGTCAACTCTTAATTTTCAACCCCGCCAAAAATAAAGACGCTGACCAAAATGACTGATTTACTTTTTAACCTACAATTTTTATATAGTTTAGTTTATGTGACTATGATCAGACTATATAATTTTCACTGGATGTTTACCTAGATAAACCATCAATGCTATTGTTAAACACTAATTCCTTACTAGGCGCTGTACAGATATTGGTGGCTTCACTTGATCCTCACGATAGCTCATGCACGAAGGTATTATCATCTCTGGTCTGCAGAGGAGGAAAGCAGGCCCAGGACGTGGCACCTGCCCCAGAGTCTCAGAGTTAGAGCAGGTCGGCGCTGGGATTCACACCCGCATCTGACTCCAGAGTATGGAGTAAAGACAGTCAGTCCAATTCAACTCAAAACACATGACTGTCACTTCCTGGGGAATCAAAGATGAAAGACAGTCCACGTATCCTCAAACAGCTCCAGGTCTAGTATAGGAGTCGACATACTTGTTCTGTAAAGGGCCAGGCAGGGAACAGTTTAGGTTTTGTAGGCCAAGAGGGTTATCCTCAACCCTTCCAACCAGTTCTCCCCCAAAAGACTAACAGTCTACTGTACAGTCATATTTTACATTTTAAAAATGTAAAAAATGGCCAGGCACAGTGGCTCACACCTATAATCAATCCTAGCACTTTGGGAGGCCGATGCAAGAGGATCACTTGAGCCCAGGAGTTCAAGGCCATAGTGAGCTGTGATTGTACCACTGTACTATAGCCTGGGTGAGACAGCAAGACCCTGTCTCTTTAAAAAGATAAATAAATAAATAAATAAAATGTAAAAAACACTCTTAGCTCTCAGGCCATACAAAACCACATGGAGGCATGAATTTGGCTTGCCAACCCATGATCTGGTGAGAAAGACAGCCAGACAGATGCTGTTAGTGCAAAACAGCACGTGAAACGATGGCAGTGAGCCCAGTGCACTGAGAGAGCAGGGAAATTTCCCCCTCCCAAGAAGGACCTAGCACCATGCCCATCACACAGAAGGTACCTGATTATTCACTCAACATTCGAGCAATGTTTACCGAATACCTGCTGTTTACCAGGAGTTCTAAGGGAAGGGGATACACGGAACTTAAATTCCAGTGGAGGGAAGGAAGCAATAAACAAATAATGAATGAATGGAGGTGGTGAATCACAGGGGTGCGTGTCAACAAACTCTGCAAGAAGAGTTGAGGCCAGAATTAGCCAGAGGAAGGACGACACTGTGGTCACCAGAAGCAGATGATAAGGTGGCTTGAGATGTGAGAACGTGGTGTAAGTGACGGCATGCACACAGCCAGCAAGACCTGAAGCATCACGTGGAAAACAAGAAACAGCAGGAGGTGAAGGTGGATGGGGCTGGTAGGGGCGGGGTGGTCCAGCACCCTGTGAGCAAACCTGGAGAGGAAGTGGGTCTTTAGTCTGGTGATGTGTTAAATTCTCACACAAGGAAGCAACACTATAAAATCTTTATGTTACTGGTGCCTCGTAATAAGCCCATTTAACTTACAGATGGTCAGGCAAGAGAGATGAGAAATAATAATAATGACCCCCAATCTCATTCCTTAAGTATATGCCCCAGAGCAAGACTGGACTGGGAATTTTTTCTTTTTTTTTTTCCTGACACACGGTCTTGCTCTGTCACCTGGGCTAGAGTACAGTGGCATCATGATAGCTCACTGCAACCTCAAACTCCTGGGCTCAAGCAATCTTCCTGCCTCAGCCTCCTGAGCAGCTGGGACTACAGGTGCATGCCACCACACCCAGGTGACTTTTCTTTTTTTAGTAGAGATGGGGGTCTCTCTCTTGCTCAGGCTGGTTTCAAACTCCTGACCTCAAGTGATCCTCCCACCTTGGCCTCCCAAAGTGTTAGGATTACAGGCATGAGCCACCGCACCCCACCTGGACTGGCAATCTTGAATCTGGTGTTCCCTCAGTGTTTTCATTCATTCCGTAAACATTCAGTGTTCGCTAACCGTGATTTCCAGCTTTAGTTTCTTTGGCTTTACAAAGAATTTAAAAGACACTTATGAGATAATCTGAGTGTACAACTCTAGATTTTTACAATTTCTTACAACTTCTTACAACATTTTATACTTTTAACACAATTTAATGCCATGTACTTTTAAAGTAATATACCACCACTAAGATTTTCCAAAGCATTCAAATCATTTCTATTGAAACAACTCTTTAATGAGTTCCATAGGGCTTGATTTTAACTAATTTTTGTATTTCATTAGACTCTGTCATTATAACAATAAGTAGAACTGGTACCAAAAGGTCTGCATGCAGAAACACTACTGACTTCCGCAAAGCACTCAACAGAGGGTGACGAGCTGCACCCACCCTCGGTTGCTGCGGGGACTTCTGGATTCTCCTAGCACGAGTGTCTCACTGTCTACGTGAGCATCTAGCAGCGGCTCCTTGCCATAAAACATGATGCCAGGGCCCTGGCACACTAGAGTGAGACCTGTTAGACTCAAGTTTCATCATGCCTTGGGGCTTTGATCAATATATCTACAAAGAGGCTGGAGAACATCCCCCAACGCAAAGAGGTAGCTAATTAGAAACGGTAAGGACAGCGGCCATAGTAACTGGCAGAACTTTTACCGACGGGACCGCTCTCCTTGCTCCACTAGGGGGCAGCCGCCAAAACGCGCGCAGATTCGCTGCTCTTTCTGGAGGGCTTAGGAAGGCATCACTGGAAGATCGTAAATTCAACGTGGCCCTCAGCGCCAAGGAACTTTTCCTTCACCTGCGCCTGCCCCAACTTCCCCAAACATAAATTGACACATTGTCTTTGGTTTTATTACTCAAATTTATGCTGCTGGCCTGACCCAAACGATCACACCTGTGTTCGGATCTTCTCGACCTACATGCAAGTTTTCTCTTAAAACCTAACTCAAAGAGGAGCATATGTTTTCATTCTTATTAAATAATAATTTCCTGTGTCTATGTGTGTATGTCACCAGGACAGAGGATGCAATCATACGGATTATAGTGAAAGGATTGGCAGTGATTCTTTCTGGGAACATGGGGGGATTTATCCCTTTCTCTAGCATATATATTTTCTAAATTCTTCACATTGGTTTTTTGCAATAAGCATGAAGTTGCTTTTCTGATAAGAAAAAAATAATAGTTTAAATTAGCTCAATTTTTTAAGTGACCAGGCCCAGATTTTTCCCTTCTACAACTCAGTCCTGATTTACGATCAGTTAATTTGAACTCTGCCTCTCTCTGTCCATCTGCTCTGCTTCAACAAAAACCCCTTTAACCCACTGTGTTTGCAGAGCAGTTTCTGAGTAACTCTGCAGGCCAGTCCTTCCTGCAAAGACTCCTACTGTACCTGACTGTCCGTCAGCCTGCAGGTCTCCAGCCCCACCTCAGGAGGACGACAGCGGGCGCCAGGCAACCATGAGGTCACCTGGATTCCTTAGCCACGGTGCATTCATTAGTATGTCACTGTTTGGGGGGATGAGCCTCAGATTTGCAGTTTTAACAAAGAAAGACTCCCAGACTCTCTCACTTTATGGAACAAAAGTAGGGTGTGGACCATAAATTTGGCTTCCTGCCCCATGCTGTCATTTTTTGGTGTCAAAAATATGCAGTTTGGGCCTGCATGCTGGACACGTGGGGGTGGGTGTTGAGTAAGAAAATACGAGTACAACCAGAAGAGTAAGAAGGAGAAAAAGCGGTAGGAAGAAAAAAGAACAGAAAGCAGATACTGATATTTATATTCCAGCATTTACTGGAAGTTGTTCACCAGGCAGGCACTAGAATTGGCCGTCGGTATCTGAATGAAACGTCCCTACCTAAGGAGCTCACCAGGTTGGCAGGGAGGAAGAGGGAGGAGAGAAAAGAGGGACCAAAGTCAGAAGTGAGGAACAGCCGAGCATCTGGTGGCTGAGAATGGCTCCCGGAATGAAAAAACTCTTAAGATTGCGGAAGGCACCTAAAACACGTGATTTCTAAGCTCAAATCGACCACTGTTCTGAGCGTTCTACAAACAGAAGAACAAGATACAGAGAAGCAATCTGACAGTGTCTTGTCTTCCCAACAAAGTAACAAAGGAGAAAGAAAAAAATAGCACATTTACAGAGATTATTACTGATCTTAAGAGAGCAGGAACTCACCCTACCTCCATCTGACAGGAAGAAAACACTCCCCCAACACCCCACTGGGAAGTTATAGGCACACTTCCCAAGCTCACCTGTTTTTTTTTTTCTCACCTTCCCCAGAGACTTGTAAGGTGGAAAAAGGACCAGCTTCATGGGTGTGTGCCCCCATGTGTCACAGGACCCCCTGCTTGGGTGAATGCTTCACTGTTGTCATCTTAAAACTTTTAATAATCGTTGGACAAGGAGTCCTGCATTTTCATTTTGCACTGGGCCCACAAATTACGTAGCCGCTCCAGAAGGGAAGTAAAAACACCCAGTACCAATTCCTTTACGGAGTGCATAGGAAAACCTGGCCCTGTCCTAAGAACTGAAGCCACAGAAATCTGAATTTCCTCCTGAGACCTCTCCTCTCTTCTGAATTCTGTAACATCCCCAATTCCAACATCTGGGCTCTAAGATTTTTCAATACGTCTGCAATGACTCTACAAAAGTTGGGTAAGAGATTTTTTGCAAAAGTTAAGTGGAAAATTCTCTGCCTGCCACATCCTAAATCATTACATGTCTTGTAATAAATTTATCCCTTTCAGCTTTCACCACTTCACGCAAGTCGTCTCTCAGTCTAGTTTATAACGGGGAACCAACTTCCAATTACTAGGGCTGTTTATTTCTGTAGAGATGGACCCCAACCCTTTCATAAGCAAACCTATTGAGCCTAAACCGTGCCTTTCATGGATGACAGCTTCCGAATAAGAGCAGTTTGTCTACATTGTAGGGAGAAACCAGATGTTTCCCTTGAGTTGAAACAAGCAAATGACAATTAAGTCAAACTGTAGAACAGCCTGCAAAAAAAAAAAAAAATTTTTTTTTTAAATAAATTCCAGGGCACTAGTATGTGTGGGCCTATTTTTTGACCCCGAACACCTCCAGCTATACTTCTATTTTTCATTGCTCACGCAGGACATTGATTGCTTTTGTAGATCTCTAGCAACAATCTCCATGCACTAACCCTGGTTAATGTATTACTCTTTAACTCACGCTCTAATCTAACTGTGACAGTGATGAGTTGTAAATTCTGCTCCATGTGTACATTTCCTGGGGTTGACATTAAATTGCCTCTACAGACCCAGCAGAGTTCAGAGGTTTAAAGTTGAGATTTTCATATTCAAATAGAGTTGTCTGCATTCTCCAAAGCCCAAGAAAAGACTGTTATTTGAAAACAGGCAAGGGGTTGAAAGGATTATTATAAATATCGCTACCACTTCCTGGGGCTCTTGTTTAAAATAGTGGGAACTTTAAAAAAAAAAAAAAAAGGTGTGAGGAGACTGAAGTTTAAATGTAACACCTTTATACCCAACAGAGGCTTTTAAAATAAATATATAAATGGTCTTGCTGGCCCAAAAATGATGATGTTGACTAACACCCTACCCCGGCAGGGAGGAAATACCTTTTGTGAAGGATAACAGCACAATTTGCATGTGAGATTTTTCAGAGTTTTGTTTTTTTTTAATTTTTAAACAGTAAATGAGTTCACCAATGATTTGTCATAAAGTGAAATTGAATACTTCGAAAGAAAAAAACTGAACCTTAAGGATCTGAAATAAGTCTGTATCTGTCAGAGGCAGTATGAGAAAGTGGTAAAATCTGTTTTAAATAAGCCTCACTCAGGCTGATGCTCTGAATCTTAACAAGAGAGGTTTGGGAAGTGGAATTCTTTGCTCACTGAACTGTTCCTGAGATCCTTAGTAAAGGATCTTTGCAGTAGTTTTGCTGTAGTAACAGCAAAAAAAAAGTCCATCACTTACCCCCAAAATATTCTGAAATGAAATAATAAAAAGAATAAATAAAATGAAGATAACGTAAAAAAGCAAAAAACAAAAGTCCATCAATGCAATTCTCTTTTTCAACAAAATCATAAAACATATTTTAGTGTTCTCCCATGTTTGAACAGAGTTTATATTTGGAAAATATTAATAGTACTTGTGTCTGGGAACACAAAGTTTCAATTTAGTTAATTAAGTAGTAGCTAAACAACACCCTATTAATGAATGAATTTCCCTAAGCTATCACACCTTTTGATTAACTCCAATGGAATACAACTCCGAAAACGAAAATTTGTATCCTTTCCTTAGGTCTCAAAATTTAGTCACATTAATTGCCATCCTAGATAATGGTTCAAAGTGGATTTTGAATTAAATTGAAAAAAAAAAAAATCCTCAAATGGAGGTGAGATCCCTGAGGTTACGGGTGATTCTATAAGTAGGAAAGGGTAAGCAGAGAGCATTGCTGAACTATCTAGAAAGAGGTGGGAAAGGAAAGACATAGGGTCATTTTTTCACACCGCATATGTACCAAAAAAAGCTAAAAGATAAGAGGGCATTTCTCTCTTTTGCATAGACCTTTGGCTTATGACTTACGGTTAACAGTCTGCCCAGATGTCCCCAGCAGGAAGAAGCATCAGCAATTGTGCTAATTTTGCTTCTGTTTGCACTTCTTTCAAGGCTAATTGTCCGCTTGCTGCATTTAGCCCTTGATCAGAAGTTAGTCTGGGAAAGCATTCCTGGTATGAAGGCCCATGGAATTCATCTTGTGAAAATGCAAATCCAATTTCCCTCACCACCTGTGATAATTGAAGCAGACCCCCAACCCCCAACCACCCTAAAATTAAACTTTTGGTTTGGGGAAGGCAAGTATAAACAGAAATAATTCACTAATTCTTCCTTCCTGATTCAACCCAATCTTTCTGAGCAACAAAAGTAAGTTTTCCTGGGGGGGGGGGGGCGGTCTGCTACTACTTCCAAATCTTCTCTTTTTTGGCTTCATTTCCACCAATGCGGCTGGATGCTATTAATTCGGGAAGACAGCTCTATAATTAAAACCATAAAGACTCGTGATGGCCTAAGAAGCGCTCTCAAGTCTCTGGTCATGTTTAAATGTGAGTTTCAAGGAGGAGGGGAGGGGACGCTTGTTTACCGGAAAGCGTTGCCCCATGTGGTTTTCGACAGTTTGTCCTCCTTACAACCTGGAGGCTGCTGGATTGATAGGTTTCTTTGGACTCAAAAATGTGTTTTAAAATGACTCAAATCTTAAAAGCCCTTCTGAGGCAGTGTCTAAAGGCCTGGCACACAGTAGGTGCCCAGGCATAAAGGCTAAGGTTTTACACTCAGACAAGCCCAGGTTCACACCCCAGCTCTGCCCCTTAGCTAGCTAGCGACATCGTCCCTGACGTGACGCTTGCCCTCTCTTCTGTTATAGGGGCCTCGGCCACGAAGCTGGCAACGGGTGAGGGAAAGAAATGTTTTTCTTCCCTACATCCCTCCCCACCCATTAATTCTACCTCCACAAGGCTGTCTAAAAATTACAGACTAACCCTTATCTAGCACCTGGCTGGCTTATGGCAGGGCAGGTAGACGCTCTTCATTTTTTTTTTCCTCCTGCTTTGTAATTTGAACAGCATTTTTTCCAAACAGCTCAATGCCCCCATCTCTGTATAGCATGCTTTATACTGTATACAAATTCTTGGATCACAGAATTGAGTTTTCCACAGTGTCAGGTTCTACTGACCTGTGTGGTCTTTGCTTCTGTTCCTTCACGGGGGAGAGTCTCAGGAGACACTGCCTAGTTGGGCCGAACAAAATGGTGCTAGAACCTGGGGTCTGCAGCCTGCACTCCGGCCATCACAAGCCATGACCTTGGGCTCAACTTGGGCTCAACTTCTCTTGTTGGAGAACCCTTTACCAGGGCTGGCTTCACGGGTGTGCCAGCCGGTACTCTTTCATCGGCTCCATGTTCAGAAGGGTCCCATACTTGACTTAATGCTCTGCTGTTGCCATCGTGAAATTCTTACTAATTTTTGAACAAGGGTCCTCCCACCCATTCATTTTGCATTGGGCCCCACGAATCACGTAGCCGGTCCTGCCCTCATCCATCCTATAAGACTCAAGATGAAGGTCCCCGCTTCTGGAAAGACATCAGTTCCTCTCTGAAGGGCTCCCAGAACCCCTGGCTGATACCTGCATTGATTTGCCCACCAACACTTAAGGAACCCCTGCCGTAAGACCATGAGCACTGGCCTTCCTTCAACATGAACCGAGTCCCAAGGCACAGTGCTAAGTTCTTCCCGTGAAGAGTTACATTTGCAGCAACCCTAAAGGTAGGTGCTAATATTATCCCCGATTTAGATTTTTTAAGACCTTAAGGGATCTGCCCACCTGGCAGGGGTAGGTGGAAGCAGGATCCTTGAACCCAGGCCAAGTACAAGCTTGGAAACACTGCTGTCGGCTGCTGGGAACTACACTCAGACTGGGAATGCAATGGTCCAAAAAGGGGACATTCTCTACAAGGGCCACCACACTCATGTCACTGAAGTATTACTAACAGTCACTTTTTTGTCATTATCTGTTTATATGCCTGTGTACCTCACTGGATTATAATTTCTCTTAAGCCCCGGACTCTCCTGTTTATCTCTGTAACGAAGAGCCCTCTCAAACACTTGACACATGATGGAGTCTCAAATATTTCTTAAAAGAATGAATAAAAAGCCATTTCCATGTGGATGGCTAATTTTACTATCAAAATATTTCAAATACTTATTAAGGCATGACAGTTGCATTAAAAATTAATCCAAGTGGTGTGTTAAGATATACTTTGAACAAAATAAGATGATCTAAAATGTTCAAAGCACCTATTAAAAAAAAACAAAAAACTGTCACCTATTTTTCCTCCTAATGGTGAGTTCCTTATTAATAAACAGGGCTTTTAGTTGCATTGTTTAAAATATAATTCTTTTTTCTCAAAATAAGTTTGAAAATTTTTCAATTTGATTAACTTAAATCCTCTAAAACTTTGGCAATGTCTCAATAAGAATCTGTGCCATTGGTATTCTTAAAACTGTATTAATTTCTGCCAAAAATGCATGTTGTGAATCTAATTTTGAGATAATATCAAACAAGTACAAATCAAGGCACACGCTACAAAGTAACTGTCTTGAAACTGGCTTGTCCTTTACAAAAATGACAAAATCACAAAAGACAAAGAAAACCGAGGAGTCATGCTGGGTTAGAGGGAACCAAGGAGAGAGGGCAACTAAATACAAGCACCCACGGTAAATTGGTCCCTCAACCGGGGAAAAAAAATGCCATTAAAAAAACATTTTAGGGGCCAGGCGCGGTGGCTCACGGCTCACTCCTGTAATCCAAGCACTCTGGGAGGCCAACGCAGGATGATCACTTGAGCTCAGGACTTTGAGACCAGCCTGAGCAAGAGTGAGACACTGTATCTACAAAAAAATAGAAAAATTAGCTGGGTGGGGGTGCATGTCTGTAGTTCCTGCTACTCAGGAGGCTGAGGCAGGAGGATTGCTTGAACCCAGGAATCTGAGGTTGCAGCAAGCTATGATGACACCATTGCACTCTAGCCCAGGTGACAGAGAGAGACTCTATCTCCAAAAATAGGAAAAAAATTTTTAGGGACAAATGGCAAAATTTAAATCAGGACTATAAATTAGATTAATAGTAATGTATCAATGTTAAATTTCCTGATTTTGATAATTTTACTACATTATGTAAGAGAAGTGTCATTAGGACATAAGGAATTAAGCACTTAAGTTATTTAGGGGTAAAAGGGAATGATGTCTGCAACTTAACTCTATGATGACTTCAGATATACCTATATGTATATTTATATGGGGGGTGGAGACTATTAAAAAGCCAATGTGGCAAAATGTAACAATTGGTGAATCCGGGTGTAGGGCATATAGGAGCTCTTCATATGATTTTTGCAACTTTTTTGCTAGTTAGAAATTATTTTTTTAAAAATGTTTAAACAATCATAGTACAAATATTGCTATTATTAATCAGGAAATGATGTAGCAAGTAGGTAAATACCATGGCCTATAATCAAGTGATCAAAGTATTCTGGTTTATGAAGAACATTTTGAACCCCCAAAATAGTGTTGAAAGTACACTTGAACAGATGTGACAAAAAGGAAAACAGTTCTTCATGAATAAGCACACATGTATTTGTTTCATTTTGCCTGAACTTACTAAATGAAGATGATGGCGAAAAGTTTCCGCTTGAGCAAATATTATTAAGTAATTCAACAGGCAGTTCAAAAAAAAAAAAAAGACCTTTTTTTCCTCCCTCTCCCTGCAGTCTTCCAGTTGGGATTTGTGATGCACCCCCTCACCGAGTGTATCAAATAACTAAACTGGCCTCCATCACTTTCCAAGCTGACAGTTTCTTCAGTGTTTTCTTGGGCTTTCAAAACAAATCGCAGAGCTAGGGTCTGGGTGAATATTCAGAACTGAGTTCTATTTTCCCTACAGTCTCCCTGGCATGACAATAGACACCAAGGGCCACAAAAGGAGACCGACAAAGGAAGACAAGTTTTTAATGCTAGAGCCATCTGCCAATTCTGCTTAGGATCTTTTCAGGAGCTGAGTGAAGCTAAACTAAAGCAAGAGCTGGGAAGGGCTGTGCTGCAGAGGGCAGAAAAATCATTCACGGGAAAAGCAACTGCAATATGAAAAGAACCAAGAAAGGGCCCAAGCCTGGATAGATGAATAAACAGAATCCGTAGGCCCTTCTCTTGAGCCCTAAAGAGATCCACCGCACCCTCTCCCATGGGGCTTTTGTCGGTTGCCAAGCATTTTAAATGTTATAGTAAGAATATGTTATTAAAAGAGGATTAATATACACGAGCCACAAAAAAATGCCCTCCAGAGTGGTCTTCTGACTACCATGTGGAAAGCCCAAGCCACCTGCCTCTGCAAAGATTATGCTGATTTTTTTTCTTTAAGTAGCAAAATGTCCTAAATACAGTAGTTTAGCAATAATAAAGCCTTTCTATACCAACTCTAAATTCCCCCTTCTCTGAGAGGATTACCAATTTTTAAGACCACCAACCATGAAAATGTATTCAAATACACTAAGACAAAATATTTTCATGCCCTTGGAAAATGTTATTAATATATCATTTTTTTTTTGTTTTTGAGCCCAAAACCTATACCTCCAACGTTTTTACTGGAAGGAAAACTCATGGATGGACTGTCTGTTTGGAAGCTAAAGAATTTAACATAAAGCAGTTTAGACCCCGCGTCCTGTGCTAAGTCCCTTAGGCATCTCTCTACCCATCTTATCTCTCCACATTCTCAATTTCCTGAAGGCAAGAAATAGCTTTTATTCCTCTCAGCCTCTCCTTAAACAGTATTAATCCTTGAATGGGGTGAGTAATCTTAGGGAACAATTGACTATGTCTTTCCTCAGCCAGATCAGCAAACTTTAGGGAACATTCTCTCATTTCTGAATGCAACCTTAATGTACGTAAATCTATTGTAGTTAAAAACAGAAGTCAACACTGGCCACTTTGTTTTGTTGCTTTTTTCCAAAGGTGTGTTTGGTGGAGTTTTAAATTCCACCATTTAAAATGAACATGTCTTGCAAGGGGGTCAATGATTAAAGGTTATCTGGTCATTTCTCTTCGGGTCAGACTACCTGTTCTCTACATCACAATTTCGAGGATTTATAAGATGCCTTCGAAGAAATCTCTATGGATGCAATACTTATTTAAATCTGCTGCTTTTTTAAAAAATTAATGTTGCAACAGTTTGATTTTAAAGTAATCACTGTTGAAAGAGTATTTCTGAAAGCTGTTCCCAGCCTCCCACGTGAACAGGAGGGGCATCCTCCTTCCTCACTCATGGAGGAGGGGGCGGGATTAGCAAAGGGGGATGCCAAACACAGAATTTAATTCCAGGTTGGTGATGCGCAAGTTTTTTGACAGGGCCAACTCTTAGAGGCCCGAGGATGCTGCGCAAGTCCCACCGGGCCCCTGGCAGATAGAGGCCTCCCTGGTGCCCAGTGACCATCCCACCAAGCGGCGCCCGCACACCCGTGGCCCGGGCCTTGAACTCTGCTCCCCCGACTGTCAGCAGCCCGTGATTGAGTTGCAACCCTGTGGCCCTGGAGCCAGGAGGCTGACCTCTTGCTGTGAGCCGGCTGTAGACCTGGGAGTTGACTTCCTTGTCCCTCACGTAGCATCGGATCTCCTCTACGGCCTCTCGGATGACAGTGACGGCCAGCACGAAGCCCTGCAGAGAGAGTGGACAGGGGGTGAGCCCTGCTGAAACCAACCATCCTCCTCTGGTGCCGGGGGGGCAAAAAGGGTGAAAAGGTCACGGGAGGGCAGCAGGGCAGGACCTGGGAACTGTTCCAAATGCACAGGCCTCAGCAAGCCCTATTCCTGAATCTCTCTTGGAGAACACGCACTCACACACGCACCGTCGAGAAACACCATCCTAGAGAAACACTCGCTGCCACATATGTACAAGGACATCCATGTTCACCACTTGGGGGTTTGTGAGGGTGAAAAACCCAGGAACACCCAAACTGTTCCTCCGCAGGCAAGTGACGGTGACCCCTACTGTCTGTCTCTCACCCACCACATACTGGGCACCACTCAAAGTGCGTCTCATCCTCACAACTGCCCTATGAGATACACACCTGCTGCTGAGATCCCCATGCAGGTGAGGCAACCAAGGCTCAGAGAAGTTGAGTCATCTTGCCCAAGGCACATAAAGACACCAAGGCATCTAGAGAAACTTGGGTGGGTGGAGCCATAGGATGGACCACCTGGCAACAGTTAAAAAGAATAAGATACATCCATGGCATTGACAGTGGGGAAATCAACCTTCCGGGACATACAATGTAACACCATTCCGACAACCACAAGATTCCATACACTGTTAAATGTTCTCCAATTTCCTTAAGTACTGGTTAGATTCCTGTGCCAGGAAGGGAGGAGCATTAGGGTGGGAAGGGATCCAAGGTGGGACTTCAGCCTTATCTGTCGTGTCTCCAGTTGTTATAAAGAGATCATATTAGAGTATTAATTGCATAAGTACCAACTAATAAAAATTAAAAGCTTCCCCAACCTTCCCCTGAGTTGGGTACCCCATCTCGTAAAATCTGGTGGGGACAGGGCGGGAGGGAGTCACCCATAGCAGAATCTATTTCCAATCTACATTTTTCCTCTTATAACAATAAAGGCAAAAACATTCATTCATTGTCCATGCCATCCCTCCCCGCTGCCCCTCGTAAAGCCTGCCAGAACGGTTATTTTTTAATACAGACAGCACAACCACCCGGGGGTTATTGGTCATGTTTCTCGGAGGATTTCACTCTCATACTATTTACCCCATGACATATATTTACTTCGATTCAAAAGACTTTAAATCTCTTATGTAAATCTACCCAGAGATGTGCTGCTTTGTGAAACTCCTCCCAAGACCCATACATCTTTACAATCAAAGGATTACTCCTGTTTCCAATCAGATGTAAAGTACACACTGCAGCCAAAAGAAAACTGGTACATTTCAGAATCAAAGCATAACCAGACCACATAGGGAGGTGAGAGAAACCCTGTTCCAGGAGCAGCACAGACCCAGTTTGCAGAAACCCCGCTCCGACCGCCCTACCACACTGCTGTTGGGTTGTTCTGTGCCAGAACTCGAGTTTTTGTTGTGGCTTCTTTTTTCAAATGTTCCCGTTTCTATTTCTCTCTGCGTGAGCCTGGCTAAATCCCATAGATGTTAATGGAAAGTGTATGCTCATACAAAGACAGGAGGCGTTCACTAACTTCCCTTCTGCAAATAAATACCACCCCCTAAGTTATAACATCTCCCCCCAAACACACACACACAGTTCTCATTAATGCTAGAGGATATGCCATCCCCTAGGCTAAAAATCACTTTACAAAGAGATGCAAATGTAGTCCAGAAATAAATCCCAACCACCCAACTGAGGAGGTCCTTAATATCCACAGATATTTAGAAAGAAGCTTTAATGGGGAAGAGGCTGAGGTTGTCTGAGCTTGTAAAGAAATCATAGGCAGGGACACGTAGTAGACAAGCAATTCTGAAGGTGCTAAACCTCTTTTGTTAAGTTAAAAATCAAAAATAGATTTACTAAAGCAAAACTAATCTATGGGAGATAGAAATCAGCAAGGCTGGGGCAAGGGTGAAGTCATGGAATGGGTGCTGGGGAGCTTTCTGGGCTAATGGAAACTAAAACGTTCTATTATCTTGATTGAGGTGGGTGTTCACATGGGTGTTGTGAAAACCTACTGAATCGAAAGCTTAAAGGTCTGTGCATTTTATGGTATATCGATTATATCTCAATAACAGAAAAAGTCTAGATCTATAATTTGGTCATCATACAAATGACGTTATGAATTATGTCAGCTCTCTCCTGAGGAATTTTTCTCCCTAATATATTAGTACCAAGAAAAAAATTTTTAAAAGTTAAAACAGACCAGGCGCAGTGGCTCATGCCTGCAATCCCAGCACTTTGGGAGGCCAAGGCAAGAGTATCATGTGAGGCCAGGAGTTCAAGACCAGCCTGAGCAACACAGGGAGACCCCATCTCTACAAAAAATAGAAAAATTAGCCGGGCACGGTGATGTGCCTGTGGTCCCAGCTACTCAGAAGGCTGAGGCAGGAGGGTCACTTGACCCCAGGAGTTTGAGTGAGACTATGTCTCAAAAAAAAAAAAAAAACAAAAAAAAAAAAACAAAGCTAAAACTTAATCCAAACAGTGAACATGTCATTAGTGCCAAAATTTAAAAATTAAAATAAGGACATTTCCTGGAATTTTCTATATAGCTATAGGAAGTATTTTGCTTGCAGTAATTCCTTTAATCCTCCCAACAAACCAAGGAAGTAGATATGATCATCCCTATTTTACAGATGACAAAACTGAGGCCCAGAAAAGTAGGCTTGTTCAAATTACACAACTTCTCAAAGTGCAACTAAGAGCTGAACCGAAACCATTCGGCTCCACAGCGCTCATTCAGAACCACCGTGCTTATACTGGGCTTAAATGAGAAGACCTTCAGGGTGGTCAGAAGATATTTCAAAATGTGTTCTAGCCAAGAACTAAAACTTGCTTGTCTACACACAAATCTATGGGAGGAAATCGGTTCTGGTCATCTAGAAATTGATGCTAGTTTGTTTTTGACCCCAAATCCCCTTTTCCGCAGTCTCTGAGAAGAAAGGCAGAAATGCAAGACAATATCCCCTGACTTAACCATCACAGGAAAAGCTGACTACATAAGGGCCCACGGGGTGGAGTTAGAAGCCTCCAGACTGCCAGAGGCCACCAAACATTAGAGGCAAGCTATGAACCTGCCTGGCTTCTACCCAAAGCCACAGTCAAAGGGAAACCAGGCAAGTCAGTTGTGAGACAGCAGGGTGGGGGCTGGTGGAGAAGCTTCCATTAAAAAAAGAAAAATAATAATAAAAAAGTCACAATTACTGCCTACATTGAAAGTCAGGACTTCTGGCTTCTCTGTTCCAGTTGAAGAGGTGGGATGCTGGGAATGAGAGAGAACCTTTGAGCCTCTTTCCCTTGGACAACAGACATTGCTGTCTCCGTCAGGCAGCATGCTTAGTCAAATGCCAGGAATGCCTGTGCTCTTAAGCACTGGATACTGTGATCATCAATTCCATCCCCTCCACACCTCTGTCACACTGGGCTTCTTTCTGTTCCTCAAATGCTCTAAGCACATGCTTACCACAGGGCCTTTGCATCACTGCCCCCTGGAATATTCTCCCCCTTCCCATCAGCAGAAATTGTTATCTATCCCATTCATTGCTGCACCCTCAGCACCCATCACAGTGTCTGGCACACAGCAGGTGCTCAGCACACAGCAGGTGCTCAGCCATCACATGCCGAAGGGAAGGAAGAAAGAAAAGGAGGCAAGGGAAGGAATGGAGGGGCTGGTTAGTTCTACTATACTTCACATATATTAACGCAGAGACTCTGTTATTTTTCCAAGCCCTCACACTGAAACACTCTACATAGAGTAAAAAGAAAAGGTGATCTGAGAAAACAATTTAAATACAAGTCAAGTATCCCTTATCTGAAATGCGTCAGGCCAAAAGTGCTTCAGATTTCAGATTTTGGAACATTTGCATTATACTTACCAGTTGAGCATCCCAAATCCGAAAATGCAAAATCCAAAATGCTCCCATGAGCATTTCCCTTTGAGTGTCATGTTGGTGCTCAAAAAGGTTTAGATTGTAGAGCATTTTGGATTTCAGAGGTGTTTTTTTTGTTTTGTTTTGTTTTTTAGACAGAGTCTTGCTCTATTGTCCAGGCTAGAGTGCTATGGTGTCAGCCTAGCTCACAGCAACTTCAAACTCCTGGGCTCAAGCAATCCTCCTGCCTCAGCCTCCCAAGTAGCCAGGACTACTATAGGTGTGCACCACCACACCCGGCTAATTTTCTTTTTATGTATTTTAGTTGACCAGCTAATTTCTTTCTATTTTTTTAGTATAGATGGGGTTTCAGTCTAGCTGAGGCTGGTCTCAAACTCCTTACCTCAAGCAATCCTCCTGCCTCGGCCTCCCAGAGTGCTAGGATTATAGATGTGAGCCATGGCGCCCGGCCTGGATTTCAGATTTTTGGATTTGCATGCTCACCCTGTACCACAAGCCATGAGGACAGAGGATTTGTCTTTCTCACTTGCCACTCTGTCCCAAGAGTCTAGAACGGTGCCATACACAACAGCATGCAATAGATACTTGTTGAAATAATGAGTGACCGAACAGCCGACTGGCTGAATGAATGATGGGGGGGGGGCGGGGGGGGCGGGACTCCCAGTGTGTTGGCGTGAGGGCTTCCTTTCCCTTAAAAAGCCACTGTCCCATTCCAGAGGCTCGGGTAAGAGGAACAAAGAACTTTCTGTTTCCAAACCTCTAAGGTTACTGAACAAACAATGCTGATTTACTCACCAGGGGAACCCAGTAGGTATAGAGGGCGCCAAGTCTCATTTCAGGAACAAACTGGGAGCAGGCGAGAAGTAAGAAATAAAGGTTGAAAAAGTATTTGAACTGGTTGAACAGCACCTGGAAGGTACAGAGACAACAGAAAAGAGACATTCAGAGCTTGTCTGGTGAGGCTGGGAAGGTTTAGCAGGAAGTGTAATATTTAAAAACATTCCTACGCAAGAATACAATTTACATGATACCTTTCACACAAAGCTTAAACACTTCAATGTGTTGTTTAGGAAAACACATGGATAATAAAAGTATTATTTGTAGAAGTCAAAAAGTAAATAATGATAAACACAGAAATTGTAAACACCAAATTCAGGATAGTGGTTACTTCCTGGGGGGGATATTCATTGGGAAGGGGCCCAAAGGAACATCAGCTATATATGTTGTTTTATTTCTTATGCTACATATTTCATAAGTACAAGTAGGCCACTCGAAATGTTGTTTAGGTAGAGGTTTTAATGGGAAATGCTTATGCTGGAAGGTTGAGTCCAAAAAGGAAGACAAAAAGTTATGTCCATGATACGGTCTCAACTCCATAAAATAAGAAAACAGAATCCTACCCTGGGTGGCCACTGGGTTCTGGAAGGGGTCTGACCACTCCCATGTTCCCTGGGAGTGAGAGCAATATCACATGACTAGTTTTGGCCGATGGGCAATGAGCGCAAATATTGTGTCTCTTCAAGGCTAAGGCAGTTAAGAGGCATCGTGACTTGCCCCGCCATGGTGACTTTGGTGGCATGTATTCCCGAAGGAGTAACCAGGAGGTGGAGGAGGGTGGCCCAGTATGCATCAGACTTTCCGTGAATGAGAAATGCAAGTTTTACTCACTTAAGATACTGAGATGGGGGGAGGAGGATTTGTAGGTTAAGGCAGCTGGCAATGAATATAGTCAAAATTAGCCTTAAAAAAATTCAAATTGACCTTGAACTACTGTATAATAGATTTGTGCCTCTGTATTAACACTCAGTAGCTGACCCTGCCATCTTCTTCCTTTCTGCATTGGAGTCGACTAGTGTGTGTGGAGGCCATGGTGGGTAAAAATAGATACTTACTTTATGTCTGTGTTGGGGGGAAGGTTTGCTGAGTATATGCCCCTGGATCTGTGTAAATTAATGTAGCAGTGTTATGACCTCAGAAACAGTTATTAGCAAAAATATTAATAAAAATTCTCTTAGATGGTAGGATAAAAACTTATGTTTTTCTCTATACTTTTATCTCCCAACTTGCCTATAACGTGTCACGATGGGAAGGGGTTTAAGCACTGCTGATATTCATTTTTAATGTTCTGGTTATAACACTAGGTCCCCGAAATATCTTTTTCACTTTAAGCAACAGACCATTTTCATGTGAAGTCATTCTAACTGACGAAGTGGAGTCTCACAGTCTTGCAGATGGAAAGCAGGCCCCCGGCTCCCTGGGTGTTCGGGCCTGAGAGTAGGAATAGCCAGTGGCCAAGGTGGCAGGGAGAAGATATAGGGTGGTCACAAAATCTGCCACGGCGACCTCAGTCTCTTAAGTCTGGTACCAAGTACGTATTTGCAATGGGAAAAAGAAAAGAATGTAGTCCCTGCCTGCACATACCCCAGGAAGAAAAGTGAAGAAATTGTACTTCTGATTGTTGATGACATTTCGAGGATACCTCTGGTCCCTCTTCTCCGGGTGCCCCAACCAGACAGTGCGGGGCCTGGGTTCCCCTCCACCACAGCATCTCAGCCACTCGCAGCACCTGAGAGAAAGACAGGCGCACAAATCAAGGCCCCGCCCATACCATCTAGGCCCCGCCCATACCATCTAGGTCCCACCCATACCATTGAGGCCACACGTATACCATTGAGGCCACACCCACACCCACATCTATCTGTCCAGTGTTCTCAGAATGTTTTTCTCTAAAGCATCTTCATTGGGTTGGGACCACAGCCACATGTGGGGCTGCATCTTTCAGTGAGATTAAAAAATACAGAGTGCAGTCTTCTAAGAACTGGTCCAAATAAAAGATGCTTTGTTCCCAAGCCCAAATTATTTATAGTCATGTGTTGCTTAACAACGGGGGTGCATTCTGAGAAATGTGCCATGGTGATCTCATCACTGTGTGAACATCAGACAATATACTTGCACAAACCTAGGTAGTATAGCCTACTGCACACCTAGGGTCTATGGTACAGCCTACCACTCCTAGGCTAAAAACCTGTACAGCATATTACTATACTGAATAAAGTGGGCAGTTATAACACAATGATAAGTACTACGTATCTAAACAGATCTAAACAAAGAAAAGAGACAGTAAAATTACAGTGTTATAATTTTATGAGACCATCATCATTTATATAGTTCATCATTGACCAAAATATCACTATGTGGCGCATAACCATATTTCGAAAAGGATTCATTTAAAAATAAAAAGATTTAAGTTAAGAAAGTAAATACATTGCAATAAGCACTATTATTACTTTTACATTATACAGAGAGAGGGAAGCTCAAAACAGTTCAATAAAGCATCCAAGTTTGCCAAGATGTGAGGAACAGCTGCACCTGGCCTCGCGCCATGCTGGTCTCATTCCACGGCCCAGTGTCTTTCCGCCACCCCATGCTGTCAAAGCTGCTGGCTACACCGAGATTACTATATAAAGGAGAATGGGGTGGCAGGGGGGCGGGGGGATCTCCTCTCCACCCTAGGCTCTCCTTTTCAGCAACACATTGGGGAAACAAGCCAGAAAGATGATGTCTCAGAGCCCAAAATAACCTGGAGAGGGCCAGCACACCAGCTGTCGGCAGACTGACCCCAAATGCTGCCCCCAATCTGGCCTTCCCAAGAGGGCAGCTCAGAAGTGCCAACCCACTAGCACCCTGCTCCCGGGCCACCCTAGAGCAAGGCAAGGAAACACTTGGGAATCTGGACGGCTCTGGTAAAACAAAGCCACTCTGAAAACCCCAAAAAGCAGCTTGTCCTTCAGGAGAGCCTATAAATAAGGCATTTCAAGAAGTGCAAGCTGCCTTAAGCACTGCAACAAAAAGCGTCCCACACTGGAATGCTCACCTCACCCCAGCACTCACAGGCTGGAAAGGAGGAGCCCCCCAGCCCTGCCAGCCCCCTGGGATGTCACCAGCTGAAGTGAGACCAACCAGAAGTGGCAACTATGACTCACATAACTACTTGTCCACCGCAGACACTCCTTCTCCCCTTCCTCCTACAGGACAGGCCCTGGTGGGGTGCTCGGGTACAGAGCCAAGCAAACACAGTCTCTGTGCTTCAGGACCCTAAGGATGAGCGAATCAGCATGCTGCCTGCTCAGATGCTAAAATTTCCATGACAAGACACAATGCCGTTTCTTAAAAATAGCATCCTCATTCCAGTAAACTGGTGCTCAGGGTGGAGTGTGGCTCTGATAAGGACAGATCCACTTCTAGTAACTCACTCCTGTTGGCCCCTTTCTAAGTTGTCCAAAGGCCAGAGACACACACACAAGCCTCAAACCACTCTCCCCGTTCCTGCTCCTGTGTGCAAATCCGCCCGTCAGCGGACACTCACTGAGTGGACTGAAGGAATGCAGGGAGCAAAAGGGATGGAGAGAAGGAGGGGAGGAAGGAAGAAAGAGGGGAAGGACAGAGGAGGGAGAGAAGATTCATTTGACAGGAAACACACTGCCCTGTTCGCAGACACCTTCCTGGGTGGTTATGACTGACTTTCTCTCTCCATCCTATAAGAATCCTGTAATGATTGATTCCGCAGTGGTATGTTTCTAACAAAAGCCGAAACATGAATTGAAGAGAACCACAAACCGTCAGGCTCAGCAGAAGGCTGCACACATCAAGCTACCCAGTTATGCTATTTACTCGTTACTGAACCCGTGGGTGTTCGCATGTGCACAAAGTACCAGGACACTCGCTGTCGCAGCAAAAGATGGAAAACAAAGCTACCCATTTGCCTGGGTCCATTCAGGCCGCCGTAACAAAATACCTTAGACTGGGTAATCTACAAACAACAGAAATGTGTTGCTCGTGGGTCTGGAGGCTAGAAAATTCAAGGTCAGGGCACCCGTAGATTTGGTGTCTGGTGAGGCCTGTTCCCCATAGATGGTACCTTCTATCTGTCCTCACGTGGCAAAAGGGATGAATGGGTTCCCTTGGGCCTCTATTACAGGGGAATGGACCACATTCATGAAGGCTCCACCTTCGTGACCTAATCACCTACTAAACGTCCCACTTCATAATACTAGCGCATTGAGGGTCGGGATTCCATCACGTGAATTTTGGAGGGACACAAATATTCAGACCACAGCACTGTTCATCCGAGACTGGTTAAATAAACAGGGATCACCCAAAAAACAGAATTCCCAGCAGCCTCTGAAGAATAAGACAGAGCTGTGTGCACAAAATGGCCCAGTCTGCAAGATATGCTGAATCGAAAGGCAAGGAAGGGGCTACGAGGTGTGTCTGGGATTCTATTCTCTGCACAAAAGCAAGAGGATATACATGCAGACAGACATGCGTATAATCTCAGTTGGGTAAAGAAGCATATTCACAGAAAAAGAATACAAAAGATATTATTAATAGTATTATTTCTGGGGAGTAAAGAAAGGGAATGGTTGGATCAATGAGGTCACTGGGCTTATACTTTTTACAGTAAATACTTCTGCAGTGTTTTAAGTTTTTATGAACATGTAATACTTTTCAAATGTTAAATTTTTAATTATCATGAATACATAATAGTTGCACATATTTATGGGATATATGTGATGCTTTGATACAGGCATACATGTGTGATGATCAAATCAGGGTAACTGGGGTACCCATCACTTCAAGCACTTATCATTTCTTCGTGTTAGGAAAATTCTAATTCTACTTTCGGTTATTTAAAAATATACAATAAGTTATTTTTAATTATCGATATTAGTTTTTAAGATAATATTAATAAGCAGAAAACTAAGCAGAGGTACTGGGGTTCTAAATTTTGGGGCCTGTATGCTTCATGGACTTATGTCAGGGGCTACAAACTCAAATGCCTCCAGGGAAGGCAGGTAAAACAAGTTGAGCACGTTGGATTGCACATGGATTGTGGCGGGTGGGGCAGAGCAAACCGGTCGGCAGTGTGTGCCTCTATCCCTCATGACGAGGGCAGTGTCAAGCTTTCTCAGCAGACGGTTCTGGAGGGATACACGTGGGACCCACCAGCTTGCCTCACCAGCCCACCAGCACCCTGGAGGCTGCGTCCTGCTTTCCACACAGGCGCGGACCCTGAAAGCCAGCAAGCTTCCCTGCCATCCAGCAGCCTGAACCCCAGCTTTGGGGAGGGAGCCCCCTTCCAACTGTGTCCTTCCTTGGGTCCCCCCCTTGGCCCTACGCTACCTACCATGCAGAGTTTTCTCCTATCCTATACTTATTCTTTCAACACAGTTTTTTTGTTTTCTGTTTTTTGGGGTTTTTTTTGAGACAGAGTCTCACTCTGTTGCCCGGGCTCGAGTGCCATGGCTTCAGCCTAGCTCACAGCAACCTCAAACTCCTGGGCTCAAGCGAGCCTCCTGCCTCAGCCTCCCGAGTAGCTGGGACTATAGGCATGCGCCACCATGCCCGGCTAATTTTTTATATGTTTTTAGTTGTCCAGTTAATTTCTTTCTATTTTTTTAGTAGAGACAGGTTCTCGCTCTTGCTCAGGCAGGTCTGGAAGCTGATCTGAGCTCAAATGATCCGCCCACCTCGGCCTCCCAGAGTGCTGGGATTACAGGCGTGAGCCACCGCGCCCGGCTCTTTTAACATAGTTTAATAAGTCCGTTTCCTCCATCTTCTTCCTGCTGGTTTTAGCTGAGGCCAACTCCATCTGTGAACGTCAGGCGTGACAAGCACAGGATCCAGGCTTAGCCAAGGAGATCCTGTGATCTTGTGGATAAGGTTGACTCATGTGAGAAGGGCCCATGAGACCCCCAGCTGGGATTTTACTAGAAACACTAGGGAAGGGTTCTTCGCCCTGGGGTGAAGACAAGAAAACAAGCTAAGAAAACAAGCCTGGGGCAAACACTCTATTCCTACTGAGGGAGTAGTCAGCCTGAAAATCAAGTCCGTAACAGGACTAAAAAGAGAGCAACGAGAAGTTCCTGATAACCTTGGGAAGATCTACCCATCCCTGGACTTTCAGTCTCAGAATCAGTAAATTGGTTTTTGTTTTATTTTACTTTGCTCAAGCCAATTTCAGTCGGGTGTCTGTTCACCACTACCCCAAATCTCCTAAGATTCCTGTCTGCCACGTGGCCAGACCATCCTTCAAGACACATTCCTAGTGGCTTTGTGTGTCCTCGATTCTAATGTCTAAAGGTGCACAACAGCTGAAAGCCTGCGTTTATCATCCTGTCCTCTCCACGCTGACTTCGTCACAGCTGTGCTGTCCACCATGGCAGCTTCTACCACATGTCGCTATTTTTAGTTTAAATTAATTAAAATAAAATAAGTAATTCAGGTCCTCATTGTCACTGGCCACGTGGGGTGCTCCATAGCTGTATGTGGCCTGTGGCAACGGACTAGACTGTGCAGAGAACATTCCCGCATGGCTGAGGGCTCTCCTGGATGACACTGCTTGAGAGCATCCCTTTCAAGACACCTCCTTCCACCTCACTGTTGAGCTGATGTCCACCCCAAGGGACACGCACATGAACATTACTAAGTGGACTTCACAACAGAGGGAAACTTGCCTAAACAGGTTTCTCGAACTTCAGCCGTTTTCATACATGCTTGGGATTTCTGATATCCAAACACCTCTACCTTCTACCTACATGATTTTGTCTAAATTTGAATACCTTACATCACTCGTTCCCAACTAGAGGCAATTTTGCGCCCCCAGGGTGAGTGAGTATCTGGCAATGTCTGGAGACATTTGTGGTTGTCACAACTAGAGGATGCTCCTGGTATCTAGTGCACAGAGGCGGCCAGGGAGGCTGCTGAACACCTTTTGATGCACAGGACGGCCTCCGCGACAGAGGGCTATCCAGTTCAACATGCCACCAGTGCCCAGGTTGAGAACTCCTACTCTGGGTTTTATGTACAAACTATTTGTCGTAAATGGATTTGCTCCATTTACATAAATTTATTTGAAAAGGTAGCCTCACATCACTACCATAAATGGAAACCAGTATCACCTGCCATAAACAGAAGATAAACAACAAAATCAACACAATGAAAAGCAAACCGTGCTACTCAATTCCAGCCAGATGCTGCAGCTGGCCGCGGCGCTGAGCCTGCAGCCTGCTCCGCTCTGCTCCTCCTCACGCCAGAGACGCTCGCAAGAGCTTGGTGTTAAAACGGGGCCCTGACAGGGTTGTAAATATTGAAGGAAAATTGAAAAAGAGAAATAAATGTCCTACTACATGTCTCCATGTGATTTAGTTCCTGTCCATGAATTCCTTCTTAAACATTATCACTGCAGCACCTACAACCATCACCTGCCCACATTTTCAGAACTGCTTTCTGGCCATAGAAACCTCGAGCCTGGTGGCAGATTTACAAGTGACCAAATTTTCCCTTATCTGTCCAAACAGAAGAGGTGGAGACCAGGAGCCCTGTTGATGGCTGGATTTATCCCTGCAACTCTCTCAACTCTCTCGTCCCCTGGTGGCTGCTGCCACACCCCACGTGTATAAAGGATGGACTTTAGCCCCCGGTAGGTCAAGAGGCGCAGTTGCCCTGAGCAGTGTGGTGGTAGGTGTCACCTTGGTGTCATGGATGCTGCAGTTGTTTCTCAACACCAAACTGAACTGTCACTTGCCATGACAAAGAAACTTCTATTCCACATTCTGGGCTGGGGAGATGAGCTACTGGACAGAATCCCTTAAGTGTGAGAAATTACTGAACAGCAGGAAATAGAAACGACACCCAAGAGCCACAGTTTCAAAAGAGCAGGACCACGTGGGCTAGAGTGAGGAACCCTGGTACTAAGCCAGACAGACCTAGGTGCGAATCCCAGCCCCGCTCCACACTGGCTACTCATCTTTGACTCTTTTCCTATCTGAAAAACGATAATAATAAGACCTGTCCTGCTGAATTATTTTGAAGATTAGAGATTTTATATATAAAGGGCATAGGACAGTGCCTAGCACATAACAGCATTCAATTAATAATAGATATTATTTCTCTTAAACTATTTTTTCTAGATTAAAAAAAGAAACCAAGAAACAACTTTCACCTGTGTGAGTGAGTCTTGCAAAGTTAAAAGCAGTAGCTATTCAACTAGGGGAAGATGTAAGTTTATAAAAAATTTAGTTCACACTGCTTCTTGCTTAGACCATTTTATACATAAAGGGAAACTGAAATGGATTTTCTTATTATTTGACTCTAAAACAAATAAAAGGTCTTGACAGCAGAGAGTCTGCTGACCAGATGTGCAGTGGTTTCGTGCAATCTGGCTGAAATGCAAGGGAAAAGCAAAAGCTATGGGAGCAGGGCCAAGGGAACAATGTTTCTGCAAAAGGTAACTAATGTTACAGGGCGTTGGCCGCCACAGAAACGATCCTCTCTGCCTTAGGTGCAGCTATAATCAGTAGGCACTCAGGAAATATTTGCTCACTTTCTTGTGTGACACACCAAACTTTCAGGAAACCAGAGAGTCTGGGAAGGAACAGTCTCATCATTGTCACTGGGCAATCCAGGAAGAATATAAAGAAAAATTAAAATCAATATGGAGAAAACAGTCTACAGCAGTGCTTCTCAGTGAGGCTGGGGAGTGTGATTTTTGACCCCTGGGGACACTTGGCAATGTCTGGAGATATGTTTGGTCGTTACAACCACAGGACAAGGTATGACGACTGGCATTTAGTGGGTAGAGACCAGGGATGCTGCTAACCATCCCACAAGGCCCTGGACGGTCCCCACGACAGAGGATCATCTGGCCCCAGCTGTCAGTGGTCCTGAGGTTGACAACCTACTCTAGAGCAGCTCTGCCCAAAACGTGTCTGCAATGACGGAGATGTCCCATATCTGCGCTGTGCAACACAGTGGGCACCAGCCACGTGCGGCTGTGGAGCCCCTGAAATGTGAAATGCAAATTTTATTTCATTTATTTAATTGATTTAAATAAACAGCCGCATGTATCTAGTGGCTACCACACTGGACCCCATTGCTAAGCACTGACACCTCAGGGCAGGGAGCGGGGCTGGAAGGAGTGGAAGGGTGGCTGCGAGGGGGAACTTGTGCTCTTCCTTCTAAGTACCCCTAAGCGGCTGGATTTTTTTTTTTTTTAACTCAGAGAATATAAAATCTGAAATCAGGAAGGATGCAAAGAAGGAAGCTAGTCCACTGCAGTCTGCACCTATCTCTAGCCACAAGAATACTACCAGCTGGAGGAGAAGTGGGACTATATCCATCACTGCATGAGAAAAGCCAAGCCAACGTGGCAACTTCTCTTTAACTATAAAGCTCAGACCCTCCGACAGAGCCAAGTCGACCCAGAGGGACGTACCCTACACACACCCTGCTCCCGGCTGAGCGACGGGAAATGCAGGAGGGCGCCCAGCAGCAACAGAGAGAGCAACGCCTGGCAATGACGGAGGCGCCCCTGGGCTATCGCCTCATAACAAGTACAAGAATGAGGCGGAGACACACAGCTGCAGGGTGAGATCCACGTGACTAAGTGAGAGGAAAACACGTAAGTCAAGGACTATGTATTTATTATTCTACATTTTAATAAAAATAATACATGTTAATATAAGCCTGGGAAAAAAATACTGAGAAACAAACACTCGTGCACCCCACTGTCAGAGTCAGTGCTCCTGGGGGAGGGGACTGGCAGGGATGGCGGAACCTTTCCCTGTTTCGCCTCCCCCACCACCACCCCCAGGCTGTCCCTATTGGTCTCCTGTGGCCCAGGAAGGCATGACTCCTCCTACAAAAGTATGACTCACGTGGCGTCCCACTCCCGCGATGATCCCATAATTGTAAGACTCAAGGCCAAGGCTCTCACCTTTTTCCCCAACTGATCTCCCATCCACTCACCCTGCGGTGGCCAAGGCAGGCATGCCCCCGAACCCTGCACTCTCGTCTCCCCCCAACACTCCACTTTTCTCCAGCTACCCAAGCCCTGTGCCAGACTCACTCACAACAGACCCCCCCGGCACGCCTGTTCCCTCATCTTCTATTTTCCCTCCAGAACCAACTCTGTGCTCTTCACAAAGAGAAGAGGAAGCAGCTCTGGCTCCCTTAGACTTTACTTCTCCGTTTTCTCTCTAGAACAGGACTGGCAAACTCAAACCTACAGGGGCCCAGCAAGCCACATAACATAATAAATGAGCTGGGCACGGTGGCTCATGCCTGTAATCCTAGCACTCTGGGAGGCTGAGGCGGGAGGATCGCTCCAGCTCAGGAGTTTGAGATCAACCTAAGCAAGACCCCATCTCTACTAAAAATAGAAAAAATTAGCCGGACAACTAAAAAAGAGAAAAAATTAGCCAGGTATGGTGGCGCATGCCTGTAGTCCCAGGTACGCCGGAGGCTGAGGCAGGAGGATCGCTTGAGCCCAGGAGTTTGAGGTAGCTGTGAGCTAGGCTGATGCCACGACACTGTAGCCCAGGCAACAGAGCGAGACTCTATCTCAAGGAAAAAAGAATAATGAACAAAAATAAACATGGGGCCCAGGGGGATGGGGTACACCTCCAGCTCCTGTCAGGGGGTGTTCCTACACAAGCCCAGCACAACAGACCACGTGATTCTTCAAGACAAAGACAAAACAGCTTCTCAAGTGCAAATAATGTTTAAATGTTGGCAGCTGATTCAGTCTTTAAACATTACGTCAAGCCACACAGAGATACCATTTTTTACTTAGCACAATGACAAAGGTCAAAAAGCTTAATAATACCTGTGCTTGGTCAGGATGGGCAAACAGGCACTTTTACGGCAGGGAGGTTCTAAATCAGCACAACCTCAGAGAGGGGTACTTGCAACAACTATCGAAAGTACAAATGCACATTCATTTTAAGAATTCCCCTTCAAGATATTCCATATAGTCTAACAAACATGAGCACAAGGACTTATGTTCAAGGTCATTCACTGTAACATTGCTAGTAATAGCAAACCATTAGAAATAATCTAAATGACCATCAGTGGTAGAGTGGTTAAACAAACTATGGTACTATTCAATGCAATACTATAAAGGCATTAAAATAATAATAATAAAAAAGAATGAAGAGAATTGTTATATACTGATATGGAATGAGCCCAGGGTATATTGTTAAGTGGAAAAAAATGTACTATGTAAGGTGTACCAATAGATGAATAAAAAAGGAAAATCTATGTGTGTGTTTCCATATAATTATATAGATATAAATGTGGGTTTTTTTGGTAAGTGCTTAAAAATTCTCTATAACAACACAGAAGAAACTGATAAAAGTGGCTGTCTGGGGAGGGGGGTACAGGCTAGCTGACTAGAGGGGTGGGAGGGAAGCTGACTTTGCAATGGATTCACTTTTCTTTATGTGATGTTTAAACACTGAACCATGTGACTCTGAGTAAACTTTTTTTTAATTTGAAAATAAAACAAGAAAACCTCACCCTGCTACACAAACAGCACACGGCTCTCAGTCTGCAGCCTTAGATCTTGGCCCTGAGCTCGTGGGTAAGAGATCACACGGCATTCTCCTCTCATCCCAGGCCTGGCACACAGAAGGTGCTGTCACTAGTGTGGGCTGACAACTCACTCTTCTGGGCCCTCTCACCTGCCCCAGCACACCTACCTTACCTCCTGCCTTTACACTCTATCTAGGATGTTTGGTTTTAGGTACCAAAACAGGTCTAGGTCACAGCACCCAGCCGGCACCCAGCACTAGCCTACACGATGCCAAAGAACCAAACAGAATTCAGTGGAAGGCGGTTCCCCAGACACCAAAACAGTAAGCAAAAACATTATTAAGGGCTGAACATATGCCAAGCACTGTGGTGAAGCCCTCAATGTGAATTACTTGCCTTAATCCTCCCAACGGTCCTATAGTGGGAGTTTTCATTTTCCCTCTCTTGCAGGTGGGGACACTGTCCCTCAGAGAGTCCCCTAGCTGGTAAGGGGCCGAGCTAGGATGAGAGTCCAGCAGGTGGACCCCAGAGCCAGCCCTCTCAGCCACGGAGTCTGGTGATCTCCTGTTGTAGAATCTCAGATCCACCTCTGAACTGTCTAGATGGCAACCTAGAGAGGAACCCAAATTACAGGGACACAGCAGGAACACACCAAGGGTCCCCAGTGGCATTGCCCAGTCCACCTCCCTCCTCCCTCCAACCCTGCTATGGTGGCTAACACTGCTATTGTACTTTCCATGAGCCACACACTTTGGGGTCTAAGAACTCTACACACATTAACTCATCTAAGTCCTCAAAACCATTGAGCACTAGCATCATGCCCATTTTTCAGAGAGAGAAACTCACTTGCCAGTAAGATCATACAGCCAGTAAGTGGCAGAGCACAAACTTGAACCAACACAGTCTTGCTTGAATCCATGCTCCTAACCCCTCAAGATTCTCAGCAGCCAGCCCTTGCCTTGGGGAGCCACCACCTCCACTAGGAACCTGTTTTCCTCACCCTGCTCCCACGGAGACCTGGGCAGCAGCCTCTGCGACAGCATTGCTCCACCTTGGGTGTGGCTTTGGCACTGAGACAGCCCCAGGAAGGCCCTATTTCCAAAGGTGCTTGTAAAATGCCAGAGGTTGCGACAGCTGTTCCTCGGAAGGAGTTTACCTCCAGAAACAGGGAGCGGAGATGCTGAGGGCTGAGTATGATGACAGCTCAGGTGTGCAGGAGCGCTCAGTAGGCAGAACGTTCACGACTCTCCTAATGTTCCTGCCACAAGGGAACGCTACCGTGGGCTCCAATAACTGCACCGCAGACCCCTATCCTTTGGAGGGAAGTAAGACATTATTGCAGTTGGTCCTGTCATCTACACAGCTCTGTCATGAGAAACTGCATGTAGTTTTTCTGTTATTCATTCAACAAATATTTATTGAATGCTTACTTACAAACATACTTACATAACTACCCAACACAACACCATGAGGAGTTAAGCTCACCCAGTACACCTACAAAGCATTTATTACGTAAAATGGCAGGGGGAGAAAGCCGTCACCCAAATCCTGACCCTGCCACATGGAAAAATTCAGGCTTTCTCGGGATGTAAAATGGCAGAGCCCTTCTAGAAAGCCACCTAGTAATAACATGCATTAGAGCCCTTGAACACCCATGCATTCCATTTAACCCAATGACTCAGGAATCCGGCTGACGAAAATTCTCTGAAATGTAGTAGAAAGGTTATGCACCAAGATAGCCTCTACAGACTAAGTTGTAATTGACAATAGCGTGAATGAACTGAAATGTTACTTAACAGTCCTCCATTAAAGATACAGACCAGATGGAAACACCTAAATGTTAACAGTGGGAGGTAGGGCTTTAAATAATTCTAGCTACTGCGTCTTTAACTTTTCTATAACAGGAATTACTTTTATAATGGGAAAAATAAAACTCTAGTGTTTGGAAGTCCTGTGCGGAGCCCCAGAGCTGGGGAGGGCTCTCGGGCAGGGTGGTGAGGTTGAGTGTGTCAGGTCCTGCCCTCGGGCCACGCGGACTCTCTCTGGCTTCACCATGGGGGAGCATCTCCCCAGCAAGGACCCAGTCCCACAGCGCCTCGTTCCATCACTTGGCACGATATAGCTCACTGCTACTCAGGAGGACATTAGTGACTATCTAATGAAGGCACAGCCCCAGTTAATGCAATTTCTGGGAAACGTGAGAAATCTCGGTGATCCAGCCACTCCAGGAAAACTGCAAGGACTGTAATGGGGGCATCTTCGGCGAAGAAGCAAATATAAGATCAATTTGAGAGCTGTAGCCCAGGCCTCTGATGAGAGGCAGATAGCTGCATCAGTGGCAATGGGCCATGTGGATAAGGAATGACAAGGAGGAGGGAGGGAGGAAGGAAAGGAAAGGTCTAGATTCCCCTTTTCTCTGTGCAGAAAGGGGTTCCCTTTTTTTTCCTCCTTTTGGCTCCAATATTCAACGTGCACCTTCACTGAAAGGCTGCTGGGTGCCCTGCCCAACACACACACCCTTGATGAATTAGGAATGCAAAACCCCTTGGGATTATTAATGTTTCTGAACAAAGCTAAGGGTGCTGGGGTCCGGCAGACTTCACTGGAACCGTGACTCCCATTCTTCATTCGCTCACTCATTCACTTGATCAGCGGAAATTTGCTGAGCACCTACTAAGTGCCAGCCTTTGTGTTAAGCACTACGGTGCACACAACAAGACAAATAAGGGCACTGCTCCCTTGGAGCCTACGTTTTGTAGGTAAGCAGGGTAGGAACAGAACACAAGCATACTCCATTCAGTGAGAGGCGGCTCCTTTACAGTGGACAGTCTGTGAGGGCCTGTCAGAAGACACAAGTGAGCTGAGACCTGGGAGACAAGCACAGCAGCTGCAGAGCTGTGGGACCCGGGCGAGGTATTTAACCCCTCTGAGCTCAGCAACCTGGAAAACAGAATAATGACAGCACCTAGTATTGGACTATGTATAGATGCCACAAGACAATCCACTTAAAATACCTAGGACAGCAGTACTGGCACCTAAGAAAACAAGAGAGTTAACAAATTCTTAGGAGAACACCCATTACGTGTCATGAAAATGCAAGCTCGGGCGTCGGGGATTTCTGTCTCTTCCCTGCGATATCCCCAGCGTTAACACTGCCAGGAACAGAATAAGGGCTCAGTAAATATTTACGGAGTGAATGAATGGATGAATCAACAGTAGTTATTTTAAGTCTTCATGCTATAAATTTCGGTTAACTTTTTTGTGAAAGTATAAAGCTTCAAGATCTAGATTTTCTTAAAAATAGCTGGCAATCCTCTGAAGTGTCCAAAAACAAGGTTGAGATTCTTAAGCACCGTTTTTCTGTGGTGCCGTGTACAAAACTGTTTTTTTGAGTGTCACTTTGTTAATGGGGCTTATCCAACCCCAGATGGGTGACTGCCCAGGCCTGGGGGGGTGGGGGGTGCCTCACTCAACTCAGCTTCTGTTAGCTTTTGGACTGACTCTGCTTTGGGGAGCTGGCATTCAGAGTGAAAACATTACTTATAAGGTCAAAATAAAATACGAATCCACTTATAAAAACATAAGGTATTGGTTAAGTAAATTAGAGATGTCTACTCAAAGAAATATTACGTTGCCATTTAAAATGTCATTTATAAAGTACACCATTATGCAGAAAATTAAAATGCCACATGGAACAAGTAAAAACCTGTGTACTACATAGTTCCTATTCATAAAACAATGTACACACAGAGACAAGACAGGAGGAAAACATCATCTGCTAAAATGTTTGTGTGAACTGTGGTTGTCTTTGAACGAAAAGTAATACCAGTATTTCCTTTATCAGTTCTCTCCGTGCTCCAATTTTTTCTTATATACACATGCACTCGATTTTTCAATTAAAGGAAAATAAAGTGTATAATTTTTCACTGTTTCCCTTGTAACATATACTACTCCAGAAGAGAGTGCTTGGTCAGGCCCCGGAAGCTGGAGACCCAGAGACAGAAAGGCTGCTCTGATGTGACAATTTTGCCAGTTTAGGTGCAGTGTGGCCATGAGTTGGCTAACCTATCTATACATCCTAAAACTAAATCTCAGTTCAAGAAAAGGACGTCACTCTCAAATCACAAATTGAAAATAAATTTCTTACAATGCCACTATGCTCCCATCAGAATAACTGAAATGAACGAAGACAGGCAACACCAAGTGTTGGTGAGGGTGCAGGGCAGCTGGACTTGCTACCAGTGCAAATTAGTACAATCGCTTTGGAAAACAATTCGACTAACGCTAAATGCAAATATGCCCTAGGGCCCAGGTACGCCACATAATACATATAAAAAATGTGTTCAAGTATGTTCATAGCAGCCCTACTCAGGACAGCCGAAACTTGAAATAGCCCAAATGTTCACCAAGAGGAGCACGGATAAACAGATCATGACATAGTCATACAATGATGCTGTGGTTCGAACAGCTGTGTCCGCTTTGCCTTCAACAAAAATCACCTGCTCCAACTGGATGCTGCGGAAAAACTCACATCAACTTCTACTTGATAGGGCATCGACGAGACAGGTTGACATATACTATTTGCTACAAAAGTTCAAATCAAAAATGAGTCTGTTGAAAAATTAAAATGAGGCCAGGTGCGGGGACTCCTGCCTGTAGTCCCAGCACTTTGGGAGGCCAAGGCAAGAAGATCACTTGAGGCCGTGAGTTCCAGGCTGCAGTGAGCAATGACGGTGCCACCGCACTCCAGCCTGGGTGACAGAGTGCGATCTCATCTCTAAAAAAATCAAATAAAAATTAACTAAGTGATTAAAAATTAAAATGAGTTTTTGTCATTTTAAACTAAAACAATTCTAAAAGGAAAATAAAACCACTGTTCTTCAGTGACATCCGTAAAGCAGGGCTGTCAGGAGGATTAGATGAGACGATCCACGTAAAATGCTTAGAAGTGCCAGCACCTAATCAGCACGCAAAAGTGGCTAGCAACTAATATTATCCTCATCAAATTAGCACAATCAAAGTGACAAGAATTAGCAACCAACCATGCAAAACGCAACCTGGAAATGAGGCTGGGACCCATTCCCCAGGGAGCATGGGGTGCACGTTTTACGTTCATCCTAAGGGAGTGGGGCAGGTTCGGCTCAGGCCCACACGAATTTGCAACATGCTTAGAGCTCGATAGGCTGCACTGCCTAAATCCAATCGCCAAAGTACTAATCGGCATCAGTTTAAAACAAAGATTTCCTAATAACACTACCTGCCAAAATACCATACCTGCCAAAATAGCCACAAATGAGACGCTTCCTGCATTAGTCGGCTGGGGCGGCCATAACAAAATATCATATACTGGGTGGCCCAAAGGACAGAAATTTATTTTCTCACAGTTCTGGAGGCTACAAGTCCAGAGCAAGGTGTCGGCAGGTTTGGTGTCTCCCAAGGCCTCTCTCCGTGGCTTGCAGTTGGCCACCTTCTCCACACTGCGTCCTCGCGTGGTCTTTCCTCTGGTGTCTCTCTGGAAGTTTCAACTCCTCATCTTACGGGGACACCACTCAGATTGGATTTGGGCCCACCCAAACAGCCTCATTTTAAATGAATCCCATCTCCGAACACAGTCACATTCTGAGGTGCTGGGGGTCAGGGCTCCAGCACAGAATTCAGTGCGGAGGGGGCAATTCAGCCCACAACACTGCCCAAATGTTCTCTTCTAATGCTCAAGGCTCCCGCAGTTACTAAATCAGAAAGCTGACCTCATAATCCAGAACAATAGTGCAGACGTGACTTTCTCACCCAACAGGTTTTTTGGGGTTTTGTTTCTTTTTTTACAGACAGGAAGAGACACCTTAAAAGGACAATAAGGAATACTGCCAGTCATGGTGAACATTAATTTCCTTCATCCAGTGGCTCTCAGCCAGGGCGATCTGACCCCCAGGGGACCCTTAGCAATGTCTGGAGACATTTTTTGGTTGTCACAGGGGGGTCAGAGGGTGCTACCAGCATCTAGTGGGTAGAGTCCGGGGATGCTGCCAAACATCCTACAGTGCCCAGGACGGCCCCACAACAAAGAATTATCGAACCCACAATGCTGACAGCGTCGAGGTTGAGAGTCCCTGAAGTCTAAACTGACCGAGCCCGACTTCATCTCTCAGCACCACCAGCTGCCCAGCAGAGGTGCGAGATCCCACCAGGCCCGTGTCATGAGCAGGGCACTGCTGACGCTACCCGCCGCTTCTTCCTTGGGGACAGCAGCCAACAGGCTCTTTCCTGGCATCGGCAAATGCCACGGAGACTTAACTGGGATGAAGGATGAGCATCCGGCCTGCCCAGCTTTCCAGCTCTCACCAGAGCCCTTTTTTCCCTCCCCACACGGCTGCCCTTCCAACTGTTCCCCCACAACCCCCTCAAACTCTGTTTAGACAAAAATAAAAGCAACATTAACATTCCCCAATCAACCTGGTAAAATAATCAATGTTTAAAAATCATGATTTTCATGGATAACTTGGCAAAATAGAATTTTTTTTTTTTTTTTAATCTGAGCATAACCAGATTGTCTTTGCTCTTGTAGCTGTAATATTGTACTTTCAGCCTGACCGTGCCATTTTAGCACAGGCCGCTGCTTCCCAAAATGCCAAAGCAGGACATGGGGCATCTACGAACCTCATGAACTGTACTGACTTCATATTTTTCTTTAAATTGATTCCCTGTTTTTCTCTTAAATGAATTTTGAAAGAAAAGTTCCTGCCATTCCTATAAGGAGAAAACAAGTATCACTTGGCACAAACAGAAAGAACCATAAAAATGATTGCCAGCCCTTAAATGTTTGGCTGAGAGTCACCCAAATTGATCTCTGCAATGTTTACCACTGGCCAGTCTCTGAAGACATGTACCAATCTTCCAAACTCACACAAATTAAAGAAAACAAACACTATTAATAAAATCAGCACCATTCTAACTGTGTAGGTAAAAGTCATCAATAAAAATGTTACAACTAGTCTTTTTCTTTCTAAATTAAACCAAATTCCACTACTCTCATGAGTGACGCTAAGGGCACTTCAAGTCCACTCCAAGAGGCAGCCAAAAAACGCGGCCAGCCCTTATCACTGACTTTTGTCACCTGCATCTGAACAAAGATACCAAAAGGACTTTCTGTTCTGAGAAGAGCCAAAAGTCCAAAGAGGGATGGTTCGATGCCTTGCCTCCTCCTTCCAACTCATGGCACACATGGCTGAAGTCGAGGTCAAAAGGTCACCCCATCTCCTTGGAGACTGGTCCACAGGGACCCCCCTCACTGGCCACCGCAGAGTAGCTGAGAAGAGCTCCTTCCAGGGAAGCTCCGGCAGGCGGGGCTCCTGTGTCCACACACTATCCCTCAGAGTCCCTCTCTGGGTTTGGAATGACACGCCCCCTGGTCTCCGCATAGACACGGAACACCTGGTCTGGTTTTGGTCATTCAACGGCAGGGCAGGGACTTGGTAACTGGAAGTGGATGACACAGTGCAGCTGGGCAGCTGGCAGAGGGCACAGAGATCACTTCCCGATGGACCACTGCCAAGGATCATTCGACCGTTCTCATCCAAAGGGAGCAAAGAGCTGTTTGCGCAACTCTCCATTCCACCTTGGGGAGGGAAGGTCGGGGAGTCTCTGGATCACCCTCTCCCCCCAAACCTACGCCTTCGTGCTGTACACCTACTGCAACCTCCATCACATCCAGGCAAGGATTTTAAAGTATGCACACAGCCCCGTATGACAGAGGCCTAATACTACCTCCAGTTTCTCAAAGGAAGGACAATGACTCACACACACACACACACACGCACGCACATGCACCTGGTCACAGTCGATCCTCATTATTTGCAGTTTCTGTGTTCGCAAATGTACCTACTCCCTAAAACTTGTGACCCCAAATCAATACTCGCAGCACTTTTGAAATCAGACACAGGCAGTGTGGCCAAAAATCTGAGCTTCCCCACCCACGCGTTCCCCGCTGAGGCTGCCCAAGGCTCACCCTGCCTTCTCTTGCAGCCCACACCCCACAAACAAGAGTCCTTTCCATGGTCTATTTAGTGCCACGTGTTTTGCATTTTTGTGCTTTTTCTTGGTGATTTCTCTGTGTAAGGTGCCCCCGCACAGTGCTAAAGTGCTGGCAAGTGTTCCTAAGCACAGGAAGGCTGGGATGTGCCTTCCGGAGAAAATGC
>RJWJ010013940.1:0-38918 GCA_004363605.1 Indri indri | reverse complement strand
CAGATTAAAACTGCACAAGGATTGGCTATAAAATAACTGTTGAAGATCTGCAAACTGAACAATTCCCAGTGTTCACACAGGAATGAAAACTGTTTGTATTCCAGCCAGCTGGAGTGGAGAGTCTTCACTGAACATCTGGGCATTCTGGAGAGTCCTCAGAAAGGTCATGTCTTAGCAGTAAGATTAAACTAACCCTAGAGTAAAGGCTATCCGCCTTACTAAAGCTTAAAACAATTCTTAAAAGAATCAAGATGATCTGAAGGTAACCTAACTGCCTGCCCATGCAAAATCCATCACTCTTCAGAGGAAGACAACAAAATCCAGATATTCAATAATATAATAATCACAATGCCTAGCATCCAATAGTTACCAAATATTCAAAGAAGCAGAAAAACATGACCTATACCAGGAGAAAAATCAGTCAATAGAAACATACTTAAAAGTGACAATTAGAGCAGGCGCAGTGGCTCACACCTGTAACCCTAGCACTCTGGGAGGTCAAGGCAGGTGGATTGTCTGAGCTCAGGAGTTTGAGACCAGCCTGAGCAAGAGCGAGACCTAGTCTCTACTAAAAAAATAGAAAGAAATTATCAGGACAACTAAAAAAAAAAAAAATATATATATATATATATATATATATATATAAAAATTAGCCAGGCATGGCTACTCAGGGGGCTGAGGCAGGAGGATCGCTTGAGCCCAGGAGTTTGAGGTTGCTGTCAGCTAGGCTGATGCCACAGCACTCTAGCCTAGGCAACACAGAGAGACTCTGTCTCAAAAAAAACAAAACAAAACAAAGTGACAATTACGGTGGAATTTTCTAAAAAGGAATTTAAGCAGCTGTTATAAATCCGTGCAAGAATTCAAGGTAAAACATAAAGAAAATGAAGACGTAAGTGGAAACTATTAAAATAATGAAATAAGACTTCTAGTTCTGAAAATACAATATCTAAAATGAAAACTTTACTGACTGAGCCTACCAACATAATCAACACTGCAGAAGAAAAGATCAATTAACTTGAAGACATATAATAAATGCTACCCAAATTGAAGCATAAACAGAAAATGGTCCAAAAAACAATAAGTAGAGCCACAGTGGCCTATGGGATAATATCAAGTGACATACATATATTATTAATATATACATATATATACTTGGAGTTCCAGGAAGAAAAAATGGTAATGGAGGCAAAAAAAAATTAAAGAAATAATTGCCAAAACTTTTCAAAATTTGATGAAAACTATAAATTACAGATCTCAAAATTTTAATAAACCCTGGACAGGAAAAACATAGAGAAAATCACAGCAAAAAACATCATAATAAAATTACTGAAAACCAGTGATAAAGAGGAAATCTTTAAAGTAGCCAGAGAAAGAGACACATTGCATATAGGAGAACAAAGATGAGAGTGATGGCTGACTTCTTGTCAAAAACACTGCAAGCCGGAAGACAATGAAATGACAACTTTAAAGTGCTGAAAGAAAAATAAACCTTACAAACTAAAATTCAATATCCAGGGGAAATAGTATCCTTCAAAAATAAAGACGAAACAAACACATTTTCAGGTAAGGAAAAGCTGAGAGAATTTGTCACCAGCAAACGTACTGCAAGAAATGTTAACTAAGTTCAATAGGAAGAAAAATAATACCGCATGAAATTTGGGAGCTACACAAAGAGATAAAGGGCTCTGGATATGTAAGCATGTGGATTCATATAAAAGACATTTTTTTTAATTTTAAAATTCCTGTAAAAGATAACTATTTAAAACAAAAATAATAATAATGTAGTCTAGGATTTATAATATCTATGGGAGAAAAATGAATGAAAACAATAGCACAAAGGAGGGAGGGAGAAACGGAAGCTGTGAAGCTCTCATGTGATGCACAAGCTGGTATAACATGATGTGGAGGTAGGCCAGGACAAGTCAAAGATGCAGATCCTAAACACAGAAACCACTTTTTAGAAGAATAGCAAAGAGGTATAGCTAAAAGCAAAAGAAGAGATAAAATGGAATACTAAAAAATAAAACAAAACTCAATTGAAATAAAGACAGAAAAAGAAAAGAACTGATAAGACAAACAGAAAACAAATAACAGGATCATAGACTTAAACACTCAACTCTCGTGAAATTGCATTAAATGTAAATGTTTCAAACACCCCATCATAAGGCAGAGACAGTCAGAATGGATAAGAAAGCAAAACCCAACGATATATTGTCTACTAAAATTGCATTTTAAATATAAAGTCACAGATAGGTAAAGGTAAGAGGATGAAAAAAATATGTCATACAAATATGAATCTAAGAAAAATATCTGCAAAACATGTACATGTATCTGATAAAGAATTTATATCTAAGATACATAACGAACTTTTAACTCATTGGTAAGAACAATCCAATTAAAAATGAGCAAAATGTTTTAATAGCCATTTCACCAAAGAAGATACATGGATGGCAAATAAGCACATGAAAAGATGCTCCACATAACTAGTCACCAGGAAAACGCAAATCAAAACCACAGTGAGATGCTGCTATACACCCATTATTATAGTTTAAATTAAAAATGTCTGACAATACCAAATATCAACAAGGGTATGGAGGAACTGAAACTCTCATATGTTTCCAGTGGAAATGCCAAATAATATATTGTAAATTGTTACTTTGGAAAATAGGCAGTTTCTTATCAATTTAAACACAAACCTACCACATGATCCAACAATCCCACTCCCAGACATTTTCCTAAGAGAAATGAAAACATATGTCCACACAAAAACTTGCTTGCAGGTATTCATAATGCCTTTATTTATAATAGGCTAAAACTGAAAAGAACCCAAACATGCCTCAACTGATGAATGGATAAACAAATTGTGTTATAACTACACAGTGGAATACTATGCAGCACTAAAAAGGAATAATCTGCTGATATTAATACATAAAACATGGACAAACCTCAAGAACATTACGCTATGTGAAAGAAGCTATTTATCTGTATGATCCAGTTTATATGAAACCTCAGAAAAGGCAAAAACTCAAAAACTATAGTGATAGAAAGCAGATCAGAGAATGCCAGGGAGTGGGTGTGGAGGGAGGGGACTGACTACAAAGGGGCACAGGGAACTTTTGGGGAAGAAGGAAATACTCTCTGTTATAATTGTAGTGGTGATTATGTGACCGTCTACTTTGTCAAAACTTATCAAATTGTATGCCTAAATGGGTGGATTTTATTATATGTAAATTATGCCTCTATAAAGCTTAAAAAGAATGGAAGGAAGGAAGGAAAGAAGGAAGGAAGGAAGGAAGGAAGAAAGGAAGGAAAGAAAAACAACCCCCAGAAAAGCAATGATTGTAAGAAAGCTGGAGTGACTATATTGACATAAGAAAAAGAAGACTTTTCCATCATCCTTTCTATAATGGAAGACTTCCCCTCACATCTCTTTAGCCGGAATTTCCTCATATATTCATGCTTAAGCCAATCACTGACAAGGAATGAAACTTGCATGGATTAGAGTTTAGAACTTTAGGGCGCTCAGGCATAGAGCATTCAGGAATCACCCACTGGGACTAAGGATTGAGCTGCCTCCCTTGCGGCATATGACTCAACAGAGGTGGGCAGACCCCTCAACGGCATGGAGGTTCTGTTAGAAAAGAGGAAAGGAGGTGTATTACTTAGTAACTGTAGCAGATATTAAGTCCCCACATTTCAGTGACTTAACACCATCAAAACTTATTTCTCCCTAGCATGACAGAATAATGCGGTTGTCCTTGGTCAGCGGCAGCTTTCCTCCGTGTGGAGATTCAGGGACTCTTATTTCTCCCCCGTCTTGTGGCTCTGTCATCTTAGACCTCTGCTTCCAACTATCAGACGGAGCAGGAGAGTATGAAGAAGCCACACAACTGCTTCTTAACCTGCCCCGCATCCAAGGTATACAAATAATTTCTGCTCACACTCATCTGGCAGGAACTAGTCGCGCAACACACATCTAGATGGAAAGGGAGCTGGAAATACAGCCCCTGGCAGGAGAATTGATTCCCAGTGACAACCCCACACTGTGGAATGGGACACATGCAATATTCTGGTAGACAGCTTGGTTGTCTGACAAGATGGAGTTGGGAGCACTAAATGTTGAGAGTCAAACCAACAGCTTCTATTACATAATTTTTTTTTTTTTTTGAGATGGGATCTCACTCTGTTGCCCAGGCTGGAGTGCAATGACATGATCATAGCTCACTGCAACCTCAAACTCCTGGGTTCAAGCCGTTCTCCTGCCTCAGCCTCCCGAGTAGCTGGGACTATAGGTGTGTACTACTTTTAAAAAATTTTTTGTAGAGTTGGGGTGGGGCGGGGGTAAGAGGGTGTGTCTCACTGTATTGCCCAGGCTAGTCTTAAACTCCTGGCCTCAAGCAATCCTCCCATCTCGGCCTCCCAAAGCACCTGGATTACAGGTATGAGCCACTGCACCCAGCCCTAGGTCAGCAGCTTTTATAACTGGCAGAACCGGGATGTTTCCCCAGACTGGGCGACTCCACATCTGGTTTTCTTAACCTCTATTCTACATTTCTTGGTGAAAAACTTCACCACTTCTCTCATCATTTGACTTCCTCATTTGGCTCAGGTGTCAGAAGGAACACTTTTGAGAATGGGCCACGCAGATGAGGAAAAGGTGTCTGCCTCACGCTCCCCAAGTGCTTTTTCATCACGGTATCAAGGACCATGGAAACGCTACACCAGCCCCTCTTTTCCAGAGTAATGTTGACTCATGTCTGGGCAAATAAGAAAAGTCTATGAGTATGTCTGTTCCAATTGGCTCATTTGGCATGAGTGACTAGTTCCCATGACTCACAGGACCCTGCCGCCCCCACCCAATATCAAGTGTTTCACTGTTTTTTTACACTACCATGCGGGGTAAAGTGGTCAACTTTTGTTTTTCTTGGTTTTTGTCATACTCTTGGACTGTCCCTGGAATTGTATATTTGACACATGTGCCGAAGGCTGCGGCAGGACAGTATCAAGGTAGGAAGGGAGCACAGGAAGGGGGAGGGCTGGGAGAGGGCTCCTACAATTTATTGAGATAGTAGTATAATCCAGGCCTCCATTTTTATTAAAAACAAAAACAGCATTCTCCCTGTAGCTGCCATCGTCAGACGAACAGGTTAGAGGAAGGGAATGCTAAACGAGTTCATTCTGATTCAAAGTCCTTGATACATTACCTGGAATAGGTTTATAGAGGGTGAATTTTTTTCCCAAGAAGAGAGAGCCTCACTCAAGCCATTCACCTCTTTAATCAGAGCTCAGGAACTTTCCAAGTTAATTTATTTTAAGCAATTTCCTGGTGCAAATCCAGCACAGAGGTGGTCATATCCTCCATTTGAAGTGCTAATAATTCACATCATAACCCCAGTCGGCTCCCTTGTCTGCATTCGGTGTACTTTGTGAAATCGTTTTAATATTCCATAATCGCTTTAATATACTGTGTAATCCTGGCTAAGTTACTTAGGTTCTCTGAGCCTCAGATGCCTCATCTGTAAACAAGATGGGCTGGGCTAGATTGGGGGTTTTGGAGTATTTTTCCTCAAATAAAATTTGATACGGCACGCCAATACATAAAAGATATAAAAGCAGAAGTACTCTGATTGGAGCTGAAGCATTTCTTGAGCAGACCTACTATGTGCTGGGCACCATGCTGAGATACGAAGCCGAGTGGAACACAGCTGCTTTCGTTCCAGCGGAGGAGGCAGACACGTAAATGCAGGGCAGATGCACAGCCATGAGACACGAGCGTTAGACGCAGGCACAGGGCATGGTGGGGACAGCCTGGAGAGGGGGCGAACCCTCAGAGAAGTGACGAGTAGCTGTAGCAGATACCCTCGTGGGGTTTCCATGCAGCTGTGAGGACAGTTCAGGCTACGCTGCAGTGGCCGCCTCAAGCACACCTGTGTCTCTCCATTTGTCTGCTTTAAGGCTCTAGGCTCAAGACAGGTGCAGACCAGAGGCTGCAGGAGTTGACGGCCCTGGGGGCCAACCTTAGCTGTTGAAGTAGGAGAATCTGGGAGTAAAAATCTGAGCCTCCTTTCCCCTGAGGGACAATTCTAAGGCACATTCTATACAGTTTGTCCACGGCAGTACTCACCTCCCCGTACTGACTTTCTCTCCTTCCCTGACTTGCTCTCCCTGTTCCCTCATTACTGCTTTCTGAAACCACTTCCCAAATAAAGGACTCACAGCCAGATCGGTGTCTCCAGCTTTGCTTTCAAGGGGACCTAACCTCAAAGAGTGGCATGCGAGGAAGTGTGAAAGGCATTTCCAGGGGAGGGGAAAGTGGGAGACGGCAGAGCACCTGGGGGCGGCGTGCAGCTCGGTGCTGGCTGGACCGCACCATTCGAACTGTTGACTGTGTAGAATCAGGGGCACACCAGCATCCATCTGCCCTGGGCACTCTCAGACCACTCTAGCCCTCAACCGTTATGTGCTTAGAGAAAGTACACAAACTCTAATATTTGCTAACCCGGCGCAGACAGATGAGCAGTACACTTTTCTAGGTTGAGGAGAGGAGAGTCAACTGTCTGCTGCTCTTGGAAATGACACTGTTTGCAGGAGCTCCTGTGACGCTGGTGGGTGGCACTGCCCTCTCTCATCACACCTGGCCTGGAATTCTAGGGTGGCTGACAGAGCCTAATCACATTGCAGCCTGTCCCTGGAAGCGGAGTAGCTCATTGTGATTATGACCTCATTGCATTTAGTCTGCAAATGAGGAGTGAGAATTTAAAATGTCTCTTGAAGGGCAGGAGGTGTGGACTAGAATTTTACAGTAGAGGGGATAGGAAAATGGTCCCTGCATTGCGAAACTGCGTGAACATAATAGAAGAAACGAAAATGAAAAAAAAAGTAAAATAAGGGAAAGGAAAATAATGGTGGCAAGGTGAGCAGGAGCTGGGAGGTTATACAAAATTCATGTTGTAAGTCCTATTCATTTGCCAGAGGGAGGCCACAGATTTGACCAAAAGCTTCCTATCATTACCATGAAAAAGAAAACACCACCAGTTACAATATTTACGGATTCCATAAGGTAAAAAGAAAACAGTCATTAAGGGAAAGTGCACCTATCTGCTGTACCGAGACCAGAGTGAAATTTCTCCATGGGTCCAAGCAAAGAGCCTGCTGTCTGGTGTCATGAAGAGCATCTGTAAACCTGTCCTTCGGGAAACACAATGACAAAGTGCATAGGGCTGATTCTTAGAACATCCCTCAATATAGGTTGATGGCATCATGACAAAATGCAATTGAGTGAAAGCAACTTTATGGGGTGCTGATATGGCATATCCAGGTGTTAAGCTTACTGATGGTCTACTTAATTCATAATTCAAGGGTAGACTTCAGGGTATCTAGAAGAATGTACAGACCACATTTACTTCAGGTAATCTTCCATAAATACCGTTTTACTCAGCTGAGCTTTTAAAAAATACTGAAGGGCAATAAGTTTGGAATCATCATCTAGATGGTGGCTGTTCCAGGTGGGGCCACACCAGGACAGCTGGCCATGGCTCAGAAAGGGGTCTTCAGCGTTTTCATGGGCAGGGTGCCCAAGATTCTCTTCAGAAAGTAACTTTGCCCTGTAACTCAGAGGTCAGTGGGTGCTGAGACCTCATAAGCTTTATGTCATAAAGTATGGAGACAATCATTTTAGGCTGGAAAAAAAAAATGAAAGCAGGTGCAAACAAATCTGCTTCTGCTGTAGGAGGATGAAAAACCATTCATTAAAGCACCCATGAAGTGGCTGACTGTGCAAAATGCCACTCCTTGTACATCCTCTGAGATAGACAAAGTTGCAAAATGTTGCAAAGTGTACTTGGGTAGCTAAGCGACGTTCTGAAGGGGATTATGAGCTATAAAGTAGATAAAAATGGGGCCATGTCTACCAAAGTGATGGCTTGGTTTTAGAATAATTGATCCGTGAGTCCCCTCCAGCAGAGAGTAGGTAGGTAGCAGGGGTCGCAACCTCAGTTTTTCATAATAAAACTATGGCATCTACCTATGAGCTTCTCTGTTCCCTAACGCCACAGGGCACACATATGGCTCAGCCCGAAGTTAGGGGAAAGATGCACAACAAGGACAAAGACTGAACTTTGGAAGAGGGACGAGAAATGGGAGCTGGCTGGACTTTGACAAATTGGTACAATCTTGAGATTGGAGAGGACTCCTTCAAGGTCAGCTTGTCCATGGCCTCACCTAATGCAGTAACCCCTCAATCCTACTCCACCCCTGTTGAAGGTTGACATTTAACCTCTGGTTGAATGCTCTTTAGAGAGCAGAGGCTACCACCATATACTGTAGCTCCCCTCATGGTTAAACTAACTCTGTTTATTACAAAATAGGCCAATTTCCTTTCTTACCCAGTAACTCAAATAAAGTAAGACCCTGAAGCAAAGTCCATTCCTCCTTTAAAATGAAAAATATCCAAAACAATCTCTCCAAGTCTTCCAGAAGTACCCATTTCCAAATAAGGAAACTCATCTCTGGAGGGGGATTGCCAGATTTAACAAATGAAAATACAGGATGTCCAGTGAATTTGAGTTTCAGATAAGCAAGGAATACTTTTTAAAATGTAAGTATGTCTGTCCCAAATATTACATAGAGCACACTTATGACTAAAAAAATATTCCTCGCTTACCTAAAATTCAAATTTTACTGGGCATTCTGTATTTTAGCTAGCAACCTTCCTCTGGATACATTCTAGTTTGTAAATGTTGTTTTTAAAATGTAGTGCCTAGAACTTAAGTGATATTCCAGTTGAACCCAGAAGTACAGCTCCAGTGAGGTGAGAAAGTCTGGCTGGGAAATGGTAGAGGGAAGAGGACAGCCTTGCAGGTCCCCCAATTCTTCCCCAGCTTATGTGTGAAGACTAGGATAAAGCCCCTTCCCCAGCATACCAGCTCACAGCCAGAGCACAACTTCAGTCTTGTGGGGCACCTTTGGGCACCACCCTGTTTGGCCATCAGCCCTGGCCTTAGGTAAAGAATCTGCAAAGCTTCCAGCTATTTCTAACCTCCAGGCGTGTTGGCACTTCTTTTTCACAATTGACTGTGCTGTCTCTATTCATTAGAGGAGATACTTTCAGCTCTGATGATAGCAAATTTGCAGAACACTACACATAATGGCTTGTGCCTCCCTTATCTATTATATTTACCTTCCTTTCAATTGCTGTTGCCTTTCTGGTTTCAATCTCCTCCATTCCCTTGCAGCATTCCAGGTCTTTTGACTTGTTAAATTAGATGATACGCCCGTCCAGGGCAAGGGCATGTCTACTCTTAGCAATACTGCCTCATTCTTGCAGAGAGCTTTTACTGCAAATGCCTAGTCCTACTTTCACCTCACTGCTCTTCCACCTGCTATTCCTGCAGGAGTAACGCTATGTGGGGTGGGTGCTCTGGAGACACTTTTGGCCTGGTGGAGGTGGAATCTGGGAGAGTTCTAAGTCATTTAAGACACTTTCTCCACCATCTCCCACTTCAGTCTTTTAGGGCTAAAGAAAGAACAGGAAGGATTGATAGTTAGGAGCAGAGCAGACCAGCCCTCAAGCAGAACTGTGCTTAATCCATCCCAAACACATAAGGCCCTTTGCTATGCCGAAGCTTGTCAGATGGGCATTCCACCCCCGCCCCACAGCCTCATCAGTATGGAATGATTCTCACTCATCCAGCAATGAAGGCTCCTCTTCCCCCTCCTCCCTTTTAACTCTTGATTCCATTCTCTAATTCTATGATTAAACCCTAAATTTGATTAGTAAGCCTCTGTTTACTTTCATAAGGGAAAGATACACCTGGACACAGAACAAGGAATATTTTGAATGAAAATGATTTTAGTGGACTGAATTGTTGCCATGGAATGTACTCCTTCTCCTGAGTCCCTGCTGGAGTAGGGGCCAGGGTCATTTGGAGACTCTGTGTGTATGGGTGGGCTGGTGGAGGTGGCAAGGCTAGCACGCCCACATCCGGGGTGAGTCTTAGAACAATCAGTAAATTCATTCATTGGGAACCTTTTAACATTTTCACCCACAAAGTTAAATAATATGGTGTTTTTGCCTGATGTCAGCAGGAAATCTTGTTTGGAGGAAGAGTATGAAGACCCTCATGAGGTTTCTGGAGCAACACCTGCAGACAGACATGAGTAATCAAGAGACAACAATGTCTGATTGTTGTGACCAGCACCCCTGAGGGTCACCGGGATTGGACAAAAGAAACCCATGTGGGATTCACCCTCCTTGGGAGTGGGGGTGAGTCAGTTAGAATTGCTGGGGAGTGAGTCTTCCCCCCCCAGGCAAGCCTATAGACTAACCAAACTGAGAGCCACTGGTTGGCACAAAAGCCCTACCTGCATAGGAGGTTACTCACTCAGGCAAATAAATATCTTTCATAATAAAAGCATCATCAGATTCCAGAGTCATGAATTAACAAATCATGCCAGTCTGCTGCAGGTGCTGTGTTTCTTTAATTAGAAACATCTTTTACCCTTTGGTAGTTGGGGCCATGCAAAGAGCGTGGTAGCTATGACCAGCTGTCTGAAGTTATTAATTTATGCTTATTTATTGCTACAGAAATGGCTCCTCGGTTGACTGTCATGACACAGTTGACTGCCAGCCACCAGCAGGCTGGCCCTTCAGTCCTCATTCTACTTGCCTTGCCTGGATGGTCATATTTATTGTCATTTCAACTGTTGACCACTGTTATTTCCACGATTGTAAGAGGCAACAATCACTTAATATTGTAACACCTCAGGGCGGGGATGGGAGGAGAGAAGAGTTCCTATCACATTAAACACACAATATCTACTGCATGCCCCTTCCTGTACCTCACAGCTAAAGACCTACTGATCTTTCAAGACTTATCACAGTCTTCCCCTCTGTGGAGATTTTCCCGACAGCCTTGGCCAGGACTGACCACGCCCTTGTGGCGTCACAACTGCACCTTGCACATGCTGTCACACCTACTTAGAGTCACACCACACAGACTGGAAGCACCTCAAAGGCAGATACTGCTTGATTCATTACTGTAGTCTCAGGACCTAGCTCAGTGCCTGCCATTCCAAAGAAATTCTAAAGAAGGCTTGAGATGGGAAACGGAAAGGAATTACACGGTGGGTAGACAGTGCCAGGAAAGGCTTGGTGGCAAGCCTTTAAAATTTTTTTTTTCAAAATTATTAAGAAAAACCCTTTCGTGGTGAAATATACATAACACATTTTAACAACTTTTAAGTGTATCATTCTGTGGCATTAAGTACAATAACATTGTTGCACCACCAGGAATGAATTTTTAAGTCTCCAAAGGATTCATACCTGGCTAATCACACATTTGTTAGTGCAAATAACAAACCATTGTTGGTGGAAAGAATGCTGTATCAGAGTAAAAGCGTGTTCTCCCTAGTTTGGGCAGTTTCCCCAGGAACATGTGTGGTCTGTTTTGCATATGTTAATGAAAGGCTCTGGTGAGGGGGGCTGTGGGTACCAGTGCTGCTGCTTGTATGTTTGCATCATCCTTGTGAAGCTTTAAACAAGGAACACCAAATTTTTCCCAATACTGTGGGGCCTTTTGTATTCAAATCAAAAGCACAAAACTCTATTGTGGGGGGAAAAAGAGTCTTTATTGGCATCCATTTGTGTCCACTTAAAGCAATAAATATTAAGTCATAAGAGTACATTCCACATGAAGTACTACAGCTATTAACATACTTGTGTTTTTTTTTTTTTTTAAATGGGTATCTTTTTGGGAAGCTGGCCTAATCAGTGCCATAGGCACCTCGGAGAGGGAGGAGGCAGGCCCACCCAGCCACAGGGTGTGCGCAGAGTCCGGAGAGCTGGCTCTGATCTTGCCCCCTCGTTGTGAATCTGTGGGTAAGTCACCTAAACACGTCAGGCCTCTGCACAATAAAGAGGTTGGAATCTGTCCATGACCTTTGAAGTCCTTTCAGCTCTTTCAGACCTATCTGAATAATTTTTTGCAAGGGCCAACCTACTGCTTGGTGGGGTGCTTAGCTCAGCATGAGAGGGCGAAGGTGCGGGGAGTTGGCTGAGGGAATAGTGGACACGCGAGGGTGACTCCAGAGTGGTGGGACGCGAAGTGTCCCGGGATAGGACCAAAGCGATGGGATTTCCAGACACGTCTTTCCCAGGCCAACTTTTAAAGGTCGGAGGAAAGTTTCTTGTGGGGTGGGGGCCCCGAGGGGAGGCCTGGGTGGGCTCCGACGCCGCCTCCCCTTTAAGCGGGTGGCCCCGGCGCCTCCTCCGTTACCTGGAGCGGGGAGGGGCTTGGGAAAGTTTGTGTTTGTTGCTGGCAAAGCGCCGGATGGGAGGCGCGGGCGGGCGGGCGCTGCGGTTCTTCCCTTTTGCTTTCGGGAAGCGGTCGGGGCTGCACACTCGGCTCGGCGGGCCGGCTCGCGGGCCCGGCCGGCGGGAGGCGGGAGAGAGGGCAGGAGGCGGGAGAGCGCGAGCGGAGCAGGGGCGCACGTAAGCCCCAGCGCTGGGATTTATCGGCTCGCGAGGAGAGCGGAGCAGGCGCGCGGCCCAGGCGGAGGAGCGCTGACTCTGGAGCAGCCGGAGCTGGAGGAGGAGGAGGAGGAGGAGAGGCAGCGGGGAAGGAGGAGGAGGGGGAGAGTCGCTCCCGCCGGGCGAGCATGGGGCGCCTGGCGCCGAGGCCGCTGCTGCTGGCTCTCCTGTGGCTGGGTGAGTGCGCGCGGGCTCGGCGGGGCGCCGGGGGACTGGCGGGGCCCCGGGGGGCTCGGCGGGGCGCGGCTGCGGCACGCGGCCTGGGGCTCCCGCGGTGCCGGGCCGCTCCCCGGAGACCGGCCGGCGTGCGCTGGCGGCCCGGCCCGGCCGGGAGCGGTCGCGGGGCCGCCCGGAGCCCGGCGCAAATCCGCCCCAGCCCCGCGCGTGGGGTGCGAGTCGCCGCTCCGCCAGGCCGAGCCTCGCCCCCACATGCGCCGGGGGAGTGGCCCGTGGCCGGCTTCCCCTGAGCCCTCCCTACCTGTTGGCCTCTGGGCGCCTGGCTCACCTTGAACTCCCGGCCCGGAAGGTGCCTGCGGTCCTGGCCCGGTCCCCGGCTCGAGAGCGGAAATATGAGCCTTTGATACGCCCCGCCATAGTCGCGACCGGCCGGATCGCTCTCCGCACACGCGAACCCACACTGAGCTGCCTTTCCTGGGAAGCGAGAGAATCCACCAACTTCCTTCTACGAAGGTCACGGGGCGGCCCGGAGCGGTACAATGGAAATCGGTGTGCCAGTCCTTCCGTCATTTCAGTCGTGGCTAGATCTTCCGCCTCGGTCTTTTCTTTTAGCTTTTCTTGGCACTGCTTAGCTGCATATTTGTACACAAAGACCTAAGAGCCAGGCTTTTCCAACTTTTTCTACCTGTTACTTTTCCTCCCTTACTGTCCCCTGGCTTCCACCCTCCGGAAACCCTCGGTGCCTCTCCATTTGGCCCAGCGCCCTACTCCCACCCAAGGAATCTTTAGTGGGTTCCCACCCCCTCCATTTTCCATTGCCTACATACACAGACACCATCTTCACTAAGATACACATGGTTATCTTAGCCAGCCACAGAAATATGTTTATTAAATGCCCACCCTGGTAGGCGAGGGCCGCCCCTTAAATGCTCTGATTTTCTTGGATCGTTATGGTCGGTGTCAACCAGGACAAGATGAATCCTGTGACCTGGCCACGGGGTTCTCGTCTAAGCCCCTAGAGAAGGCAGATCTGAATCTTTTACAGAGCACATGGTGTGGTGTCTGTCCCAGCCAGGCCCCAGCTGCACACAGCGTAAATGACTACTCTGCACTTACGATCAGAGGGTCCCAGTGGAGGCCGCCTACAGCCACTCCCCTCCTGTTGGCACCAGGGCCCACACTGTCCTAACCCTCATGACTCCTGCTACTGGTGAACCAGCCTTTCTAGCTGCTACTGTGTTTTATTCCTTCGTCTTTGAGGGATTTTCTCGAACTCACTCCCTAAGAGAGCTCATCTAGCCACATTTCTTCAGTTGTAACTCATGTGCAGAAAGCTTCCAGATCTTCCACTTAGCTTTGTAGCATCTCTTCTATGGTCTCTGATCCTAGTGCTTTTAATCTTTCTCTTTTATTCTGGGACCCTTGTAAGTTCTACATTTGTTGTATGCTGCTGGTGCTAGTTCACACCCATTAATTGGCTTGAATGTCTTGGTCAAGCAGGACCGTGGCCTGTGGTTGCACAGATTGTGCACTGCACAACTCTAGGAGCTGCTGTTCACTTTGCACTCTATCTGAATGACTCCCTTAGAGTTGTGTAGTGCACAACCCGTGCACCAGTTAAGAAGGTGAGGTGATGTAGAATTCGAAAAGAATGCCCTTGAGTAACTATGGTAAGGGGGAAAAAGGGAGATGGGGCAAAGGGGGACTAGCAAAAGCAAAATAGAAGTGGGGAAAGCACAGCCTGTGGAATCTCGGTTGCATGCTAGCGTATCCTGCCCTGGTTGGACATCTCTTGTTGACTACACAGGGAATCTCTGTGGTGTCACCAGCCAATGCCTTTTCACCCAACAGTTCTCTGAACTGCTGATGTTCCCACCTGGTACCCCTGCCCCCACAGAATCTCTCTTGGTGTGGCTTCAGCCTGACCTCTGGGAAGGCCTCCCTGTGTTACACCACTCAAACACTGTACTGATTCCTGAAACTTAATATGTTGATAAGCAAGATCATCTTTCCTCCTGTATTGCATCCTGGGTATAATCTTGGTATCACTGCTCTCTTTGACCTCCAGGTTCACGATCTCTCAGTTCTCTGGCTTTTCCCGTAGCACAGACTCCAGTTTCTTCCTGTTCTTATTTCTACAGCTACTGTCTTAGCCCGGGTCCTGATGGTTCCCCACACAGATAACTTCTGATGTCTTCCTGATTGATTATTTCCTCCAGCTTCCCTCCTAAGTTCATCATTTTCCTAAAGGATCATTTTTGGGGCTCCTACCTTTGCCCATTGGTGTCCTTATGGCTTTCCTCCAAGGAGATGCTGTTCCTTGTGTTCTTTCCCCTCTGGTCTTCTCTGGGTCAGATGCTTCATCCTAAAGTGCCTGTTTGCTCTCCTTTACATAGACTATATTAAACCTTCAGGCCACTCCTACTTCTCACCTCTTGCCTGTGTATTTCCTCTTGTTCCTGAAACGGATTTCTTCCATGAAGCCTTCCTAACTAAGTCTACCTACCAGAACCCCCTCAGCTTCACAGAGCAGGTTTCACATCTGTTGTCTGTGTCTGACCTGTCTCGTCCATCCATTCGGTATGGCGTTTCTTGAGTGGCCACTCTGCCCACAACTGTGTGATCAATACCGGGAGTTCCAGGCAAATGACCAAGACACAGCATCTCACTGAGCAGTTGGTGGGGTGCATGGACAGGTGATAAAATGGCTAACCACAGACCAGAATGAAATACCTGACATGGACACCAAGTGCTGATGTAAAGCAAGGAAGAGGATGATTAATTTTGACTTGGGGATTGGGGCTGGTTTTGCCAAAGAGGTGACATTTGAGCTGAGTCTTGAGGATAATTAGAATGTTATAAGAAAGAATAGAAGAGCATTCCAGGCTCTGGGGAAAAGCCTAAAGTGTGGATGAGTGAAAGTACATGGTTCATTCAAAAATACCACGTAAGTTCCACATAACTAGGGGGAGGAGGAGGAGGAAATAATGGGGGGTGCAAGCTGAAAGGTGGGTTTGGGGTAGATCCTGTAGGCTTTGCATGCTGTGCTGAGAAGTCTGGACTGCTGGGGGTAGCTTTCTTGGCCCTCTGGGTGTTGCCAGGCAGTCTGTGCTTCTCCCATAATAGCACTTATTTATTTCTTTGTATATAACTGTCTGTCCCCTCCCTCGATTATATCCCCTGGGGGCAGGGACCATGTTGGTCTTGCTCATTCTGGTATCTCTGTTACTAACAGGGTATATAGCACATAGTGGGTGTTTGATAAATATTGGCTGACCGAATACATATAAATGTGTATGTCCTTTTATCTGTGTGAAATGGGTAGTCATTAAAAGTTTGCAGGGTGAGATTAACATGACAGGGTGATGTGTTCGAGGAGGATAAATCCTCAACTAGTATGCAACATGAACTGGATGGTGGAAGGCATGGAGATTGTGGAGAGGGATTAACATATTCTCTTTATTTATGTCTTTATTTTTGCAACTCCATTGAAATAGTTTTTAAATGTCACAAGCATTACATTTGTATTTTGAAATTCAAATAACATAGAAGCGTCTTGTATTAATTAGGTAGGCTAAGCTGCTCTAGCAAACAGATTCAAAGGATAGCAGTTCGCACAATAGAAGTGTCTTTCATAACAGTGCCAAGGGCATGCTTCAGAAGGAAAGGCTGGGTGGCACCCCTGCTCCATGCCATCATGCTGGTTCCCAGACTGGTGGCAGTTCCACTGTCTTCAGTCCACGGTTTGTAAGATCACTTTGGTTGTCACCATCACCATTCCAGCCCTCATGAAGGGGGAAAGAGCATGGCATAGAATACATGGAGGCTTCGTGGACCAAGCTTGGAAGTGGCACACATCACTTCTGCATACATTGTATTGGAGAGAATTTAGGCCCATGCCACACTAGCTGCAAGGGAGGCTGGGAGCCATATGCCAGCTCCTAGGGAAGAAGGGAAAGACAGATTTGGTGCTATAGCTAGCAGTTTGTTAGTTATAAAGGATATGAGATCTAAAGAAAAATGTGCTTGCCCTCCTGCCCAGGCATAGCCTCTCCTATATAGTGTGTGTGTGCCTGCATACTGAATATTCTGTTTGTTCTTTTCTCGTAGCTCCTGTACAGGGCACTGCACCTAGCAGGCACTGAGTAATAATGGCTGCTATTTAGAGCGTATGTCAAGCGTCAGGCTCTTACATACATTCCGGTATTTATTCCTCACAGCAACACTTGGAGAAAGTCACCATTATTTTCTCCTTGTTACAGATGAGGACACTGAGGCCCAGAAAAATGTAACAACTTGTCTAGAGTCATATGGATATTCCATGACAGAGTAAGGATTTGATCTCAGGACTCCATTCTGCTTCTGCTAACGAAAAGTTGACCGATGTTCACTATAACCTTATGCCATGTATTGCTCGAGCTTAGTTTAGGCAGCAAGAGGATGGTAGTCGTTTGAAAGCAAAAGTGCAATTAAGAATGGGGGACCCAGGGTAAGTGCAGCTGAGGCATGCTTTCTGAAGGGAAGGGAAGGGCAGTGCCAGCATGCACCTCAACGGTATGGCAGCTCTGCAGCCCCTAGCAAGTCACCACACCTGTTCTGAGGACTGGGCTGAAATGTAGCCACCTCCAGAAAGCAGTGAAGGAGGTGAGGCCAGCAGGAGGAAACCCTAGTGAATCCATCCAGCTTTCACAGTCTTTGAAGTGCTGTGGCCTTCAGAGATTCCTTGGCACTCATTTTAGCCTTGTTAACAGAATTCCTGTATCTGCCAAGCTGATTAATGCCTGCCCTGGCTATAATTATTCTTATTAGCCTGCTGAATTGCAACCCTAGTTGTCGGTGATCATTCCTTACAAGGCAGTCTGGCTGGGCGGCATTTATATGGCTATTTTGTTTTAGTGATGAGCTGCTGAGCTGATTTTTTTCCCCCATAGATTGAATGTACATTTTCATATGGGCGCTGTGTCTGGCAGTTAAATAAGGTGTATGGTTGTCTGTTGGTGCGTGTCTGTCTCACTTTATCAAATGGAAGTTGGGGGGAAGCTGTCAGGGCAGTTCATAGCTATTCCGTTTAATCGCATTGGTTTCTTAAAGGCAGGGTTGCAGGGTCATTTGACTCTGCTTTGGGAAAATAACTCGAACTGGCAAAAATTCTTCGTAATTTATCTTCTGGAAAAGGCAAAGTGCTGCAGTTGGCACAGTGAGTGGTTTTTTAGATCTTGGAATATTTCCCCCCACACCAACTGCAGTCTTTGGGAAGCAACAGAATTAGACCCAGTAGTTAACACTGTCGTGTCCTGGCAATGTGATTTCCAGGAGACTAGTGGTAATGGCACTGTGTATACATTTGTATTCTTCAAATGCAGATTTCCTCACAATGCTCCCTAAGTGTTTGTGCTAGATTTTGGGGTCGCTAAGCAGCATGATTCAAGTTTAAGTATGATGTTCTGGGACCTTAATTGCATCCTGTTTCACACCTTTATAAGCAGCTGGAACGTGAAAGCATTTACATCACTCAGGATATTTCAGGGGAGTGGAGAAATACTGTGTGGCTAGTGTTGCTCTGTCTAGGGTGAATTTGGCTTAGAGTGGTGGAGAACAGAATTGCGCTTAAGGGTTCAGGGCACATTTCAGAATGGGTACTACCTTGGAATCCTAATGAAATAGAGCCAGAGTGCAGACAGATGGATTACTTCTTTTACCTTAAAAGTGACACCAAGCCAAGAATTCCTGATAGTGGCTCTTCCTTGTTTTTGTTTAAAGCTGGCAGGGCAGAACTTCCCAGCTTGTGGGCCATGGTAAGGGACCCCCATGGGTGTCAGGTGGGTTGCAGGCATATCATGATATTGATGCCCACAGGTCAGAGGCTGCCTCTTAAGCCCAAGGCCTGTTTACCCAGAGTGCTATACAGATATTACTATTTCCTGTGTGTGCTGTGATCTGAGAAAGATTGACAGTTTTCTATTTCGCTTGTGAACCACAGCCCTTTAGCCCAGCCTTGGGGTGAGCTGTTTGAAGAGGCAAGGTAAGACGCTAGGTAACGTGGCCAGCAGCCCATTTTTTCATTCAGCGAATATTGAACAAACGCCTACTAATACACACCAAGCATTGTTCTGAGTGCTGGGGGTTCCACAGTGAGCAGAGCAGACTCTGATCTGCTGTCAAAGGTTCGGACAGGATGTTCTAGATGTGTGGTTGGAGCTGTCACCGTAAGGTGGATGATTGAGATGCGGGTCAATGGTAGGTTCTTGGGGATGTCTGCAGTTAGGGCACAGGAAATGGGAGGGAGAGTTTTAGAAGGAGTAGTCAGAGGAGTGGAAGAACCAGAAGAGTGCCCTGTCGGAAGCCAAGCAGAGATGGATGTGAGTGGACTTGTTAAAGAGGCATTGGTCAAATGCTGCTAAAAGACCGGAAGGATAAAGACAAAGAGAAGCCTTTGGATTTGGGCACTGTCAAGTCTGACCAAACAGTGAATGAGGAAGCAAAATCACAGAAGTCAAGGAGGGAGTGGAGTGGGGAGGGAGCTCTGAGTCAGAGGCTATCACCCCCCTTTTCAGGTGGTGCCAAGTGGAAGGCCTCCACGAGGGTGGTGGCTCAGGGCATGGCAGGACCTGACCGACTTGAACAGAATCTGGGAGACTCCAGCATGTACACAGGCCAGCTGGGAGATTCCGGAGGCGGGGTTTGGGGCGTGCGGGGGGCAGGGGACAGGCTGCAGAGAGGTGAGCAGCACGACTGCAGGACCGGACTGCAGGGAGGGTAGGATGGTGGGGTCGGGGTGCAAATAGAGGCCCTGGCCTTGGAGGGTCAGAAAGGAGGGGAATGGAGGAGCAGCGTGGTGTGGACTGCAGTCTCTGCGGTGCTCTCCGCCTTCTCAGCCCTAAGAGTGCCCCCCAGACATGCTAGTTAGAGGTTATCTATATGTTCCCTTTCCTTCTGTGCACACGTTTAGTTTCCTACAGGTCCCTCTGGGTGTCGTCTTCCATGTTGATTGGTGGAATTAACTCACTCTCTGGTAGCTGCTTTTAGGTCTTCAGCTGTTAGGTAGACCCTCCAGCACAGGGACTCTGCCATTTTATTACCCATCTTTCTCGCATTCGCATCAGCTAAGAAGATTTTAATCGTTTTCCATTACATGTGTTTTTAGAAGCTAGTGCTGGTCTTTATACCCTTCCCATTCCCCCACCCCACCCCCTAGTTGAAAGAGAAAAAATAGGGTTCAGGCTTCTATATTAGCCCTTCATTTGAATCCTGCCATGAACCTTGGACAAGCTGCTGCTGTTTCTTGTTTTTTTCTTTTCATATAAATTTATGAGGTACAAGTGCAGTTTTGTTACATGCATAGATTGTGTGGTAGTCAAGTCGGAGCTTTTAGGGTATCCATCGCCCAAATAATGCACATTGTACCCATTAAGTAATTTCTCATCATGCACCCCCTTGCCCTACGCTCACCTTTCTGCATCTCCATTGTTATTGTTGTACTCTCTGTGTTCATGTAGATGCATTTTTTAGCACCTACTTATGAGTGAGAACATGCAATATTTGATTTTCTGTGCCTGGCTTGTTTCACTGAGATGACTATCTCCAGTTCCATCCATGTTGCTGCAAAAGACATGATTTCATTCTTTTTTGTGGCTGAATAGTATTCCATTGTGTATATATACCACATTTTCTTTATCCAGTTATCCATTAGACACTTAGGTTGATTCCATATCTTTACAGTTGTGAACATGAACAGGTTCTTTTTTTTTTTTTTTTTTTTTTTGAGACAGAGTCTCGCTTTGTTGCCCAGGCTAGAGTGCCATGGCGTCAGCCTAGCTCACAGCAACCTCAAACTCCTGGGCTCAAGCGATCCTCCTGCCTCAGCCTCCCGAGTAGCTGGGACTACAGGCATGCGCCACCATGCCTGGCTAATTTTTATATATATATATATATATATATATGTATATATATTTAGTTGTCCAGATAATTTCTTTCTATTTTTAGTAGAGACGGGGTCTGGCTCTTGCTCGGGCTGGTCTCGAACTCCTGATCTTGAGCAGTCCACCCGCCTCGGCCTCCCAGAGTGCTAGGATTACAGGCGTGAGCCACCGCGTCCAGCCATGAACAGGTTTCTTAACCTCTTTGAACCTCACTTTCTACCTCTGTGAAATGGGTATAATACTTCTCATGCAGGTCTGTCATGAAGATTAAAAATAGTATATCTAGAAAAATGCGAACATTAATGTATGTAAATTCCTAGAACTCTGCTACTCCAAGTGTAGTCTGGGAACCAGCAGCATTGGCAGCACCTGGGGGAATCTCAGGTCCAACCTGCTGAATCAAAGTCTGCGTTCGCACAAGTTCCCCAGGGGATTCAAATGCATGCTGAAGTTTGAGAAGCCCTAGTCTGGAAGAGTGCTCGGCATACATTCTTCGGTGGCCTGGGCTTTCTCCGTGAGACTGAGGCAAAGCCATGGTCAGAGTGAGAGCTGGAGAGCGAGGGTAGGGCTGGGCACTGTGAGAGTGTGGCAGGTGTTCTGTTAACAATGCAGGATGGGGGAGAGAGTAGGTCTGTAGTGGAGGCAGTGGGTGCGATTTTGTGGCTTTATCCCACCAAGTTTGGCAGCCTAGCATGGATGACATCATGTGGTCTGTCCATGGAATAAGCGTGTGGAAGGATGAGGGATGAAGAAACCAAGGGAGCCAATGAGAACATCACAGGAAGGGTTGGCCAAGGAGTCCAGGTGGAACAAGCAGGTGAGTGGGGCTTTAAAGCCTGATGCGTCTGCAGAAGGTTTGAGGGGCTGGAGGACACAATGAGGGTATAAAAGCAGATTCGGAGCTGCGTGGGAGTGGGTAGTCTAGGAAGGTAGGAGGTGAGCATCAAGAGAGGTAACTTCTGAGTTCAGGATCTTGGCAGTAGAACATCTAAATGGTGATTGGCTGGGCGGCCGGTAGACAAATAAGCACTTATTCAGAGTTTTTGCCTCTTCCACCATTTTGGCCACTTTAGCTCTAGTATCTGACTTGGGCGTGAATGGATTAGGACACAGGAGTGTGACTTTTGAGAAGCATTAGCCCAGGTATTTTGGGGAAAAGGCATAACCCATAACTAAGGTGAGTGGGAGCTGGGGTACAGCTGTGTTGAGGAGGAACCACTGTGAGGATTTTTTTTCTCCCTAGGAAATCCTGCCTGCCATTTGTATGGCATTTATTTTGTGCCAGGCACTGCACTTTCCATACACTAAGTCATTTAGCAGGCTTCATAACCCCACGAGGTAGGTACTGTTACCATCCCCATTTGACAGATGAGGAAACTGAGTCACAGAGAGGTGAGGCAACTCGTTCAAGGTCACACCGTAAGTCCCAGAGCTGCCGAGATGAAACCCAGATGGTCTGGCTCCAGAGTCTGGGCTCGTAACTACAACACACTGCTCTGTCTTCCTGTGTTAGTCCAGATCCTTCAGAATCAAAATATATCTTTGAAAATATGGAAAGGAATTGATGATATACTTAGCTAAAATGTGACAACATTTGTTTCCTTGTCTTTTAAGACGGGAGGCTTGGATTCTTGCCCTTGTCCTTCCACTCACTAGTTTTGTGACCTTGGATAAGTTGCTAGAATAGCTCTTAGCCCCTGAAAAATAAGGATTGGGCTTGCTGATCCCTGAGGCCTCCCCTTCCATCTCCAGAATTCTGAGTCCACGCCGACCCCTGCTGTTGGCCATATGGGCCTCTTAGTCCTGCCCTGGCTTCCCTGGCTCCTTGCCCGTCTGAGCACTCCCTGTGATGTCTGTAGCATGTGTCTGTTGTCTCTCACCTGCCTGGCACCTCCTCGGGAGGGCTCTAGGAATTGTTTATTGTTCTGTCCTTGTATTAGCGACGACTTCCTCATTCCAAACCATTTCCTGTCCTGTGAAACCAGGGATCTTTCCTCATGCTTCTCTAGGACAGCGGTCCCCAACCTTTTCAGCACTAGGGACCATTTTCATGGAAGACAGTTTTTCCATGGGCCGGGGGCACGTGGGAGGGTGGAAGGATGGTTTCAGGGTGATTCAAGTGTATTACATTTATTGTGTGCTTTATTTCTATTATTATTACATTGTAATATATAATGAAAGAATTATGCAACCCACCATAGGCTGGGGACCTCTGCTCTAGGGCATGGAGGTGTCCCCACTACCAGGCTAATGGGGCTTTCAGACAGACTTCTGGGAAAAGTCACAGAAATGCTAAAACCAATAAAGCATTTCTAGATGACAGACTTTCTTTTTATTACTGATTTTTGTGTGTGCACGTTTTGATTTGAGGATATTAGCCACGAGTAAGTTGGAATTGAGTAATCGAGCCTTGACGTTCAGAAATGTGACTTGTGTTTTCTTCCACATTTAGCCTTAAGTCTAGGGAAGAGCCTGGTGGACGGTTGTGTTCCACAGGTTGTCCTTTCTTGATACACCCCAGATCAAAGTGAGAATAGACACAGACATCTTTAGATGTATCCAAATATTGACACTACTTTTTATGCCTTTCCTGAGGGGTAGAAGAGTTAAAATTCTACATTTCCAATCAGGAGTCTTCACTGGCTAAAAAAAAAAAAAAATGTATTCCTAGTATTTGGGGATTTTCTTCCTTCTCATTGCCTTGCTCTAAAAGGGGAAGGTTCAAAATGATGCTGGATACAACACCACTGACTAAAAGGGTACGTTCTGGAAAACCTGCATCTTACTGGTAGCAACTCATGTTGCTGACCTCAGTCCTCATTGCATCTTGGCCGCTGCCCATCCCTCCCTGGCTACTTTGAGGTGCCACTATTGATGTTGCTGCTAAGCCCAGTGACGTTATCTTACTTGTCTGGGATGCAGATAGTTTTGAGGCTTACCAAGAACCCTCTAGGAGTGAATTCTGGCCTGCGTTTGAAATAGCTTGCTGTCTTGTGCTATTCCAGAGGTGAAGGGGTACATAGTGCTTTATAAACACATCGCCCCTGTAGGGCATACTAAGTTCAGAATATATTAGTGAATTTGATGTCTGTCCATGTGCTGCCACTTCACTTATGTGGCAATGAGGGGTTAAAAAATAAACCACTTTTGGCACAGCTATTCATTTCTCCATTTTCTGAAAGCTGGCACATCCAAATGTTTTCTTATTTATTAGAAGGCATTATAGTCCATCATCTTTGATCGAGAAGTCCTTACAGTAAGTTCCAAGGTAAGACCATATCTCTTTTCTGAAGATACCTAGATATTAAAAAAAAGAAAACAAAAAACAAAAAAACCCCACAAAAAACATAGTGCCTAGCCCAGAGTCTGGCACAGGGTGGGCAAGTAGTCATATCAGTTGAAGTAAACACAGTTGTAACCCTTGAAGGAGTAAATAATCTGCGTCCAACTCTACTCTGCAATAAAAGGCATTCCTACTTTTCCTTGCGGTCTTATTTTTTAACACTTCAGCAGCCTTTAGGGAATATTTACCATGTTTCTGACACCGTGCAAGATTACAAAGGAATTAGGACATGGAATCCAAAATGGAACAAAACCAGTTATAACTGAACAGGAGAGTGGATCATAGGTGCTTTTTAAAGGTCTGAGTGAATGAGTTATTAGATTGCTTTGCATATGGCGCTGTCAGAATTACAGGGATGCAACTGAGGCCAGGGGCTGTTATTATGTAAAAGCCCCCCGGAGCAGGTAGGGTTGGAGAGTAGAGAGGCAGGAGGAGGAAGGACATTTCAGGTACGAAAATGGCCAGTGCAGTTTCTCAGAGGTGGGAGTCGATAAATGTGTGCAGGTTGGTGTCCCATTTGGGGATTAGCTGACTTAAGCTGGAAAAGTAAGAGAGACCTCAGGGATGTGGATATTAAACTCTGGGGAGGGGAGGTTGGTAGAGAGAAAGAATGTGAGCAAAGTCACCCTGAAAGATGTTGGCAGCATTGTCAGTGCTCACAGAGCAGCTGAGAGCTGGCATGCACGAGGCTGGTGAGGTCTGCTGGGGCTTACAGGAAGCTAGCCTGCTAAATTAAGGTGATAAGTCAGGCCATAATCTTATTTTTGGTTGTTTCTTATAAGGAAAACAGCTCACAAAACAATTACTGATGTTCCCCTCAGGTAGTTTATCAGAGCATTTCTTCAAAGGACTATCACCTGATAAGACACACAGATAAGTTTTAGAGGAAGGATGGGGAATTTTAGTTGGTTTTCTATGGAAACAAGGCTGATGCAATCATGTGGTCTATTCATCAGAGTCCCACTTTCATAACAATTTATCGCACAAACAAATTTCATCTGAAACATCCGTATGAATCCCAGAAAGCTTAGTGTTGTGCCTGGCTCATAAAATAACCGGGGAAGGTACTTCTGTTAGCGCATCTCTGGAGCATCACAGAGGTGGCAAGGTGGTGTATACTGCCCAGCGGTACACTCCAGCACTGAGTTAGTGCACGCCAGGCTTAAAGGTACTTGTCATACTGCAGGATGTGAGTTTGGTCCTAAGAAAATGGTAGTCATAAGGCAAGTTCTATTTTCTGTCCACCGTATTCTTTTAAGGCATTTGGGCCTCCAAACAAAGTGTGAAAATTGAGCACATAATTAAGTTTTGGTGACTTGTCTTAAAGTTTTCCCAAGTATCCTTCACTCCATGCCCTTAGAAACCACTGTAAAGTATAGGCACACATTGCCCTTGTTTGGTTTATGTATTTGTCCTGGAATTACATCTAGTCGTTTGATTCTTTGGGTTTCAAGTGTATTCTCACTTCCCCAAAGAGATGAGGACACAGTTGGACCCAGGAGTGCTGCTGCCTATGGCACAGGCCAGTTCTTTGTCCTGGGCTCCCACTGAGACACCTCCTTTAGAGCACAGCCATTAGTTTATGGTGGTCTGTTTATTAGGATGAGTGTCTGGCCCCAGACTGCAAGCACCTTGACATCAGGACCATGTCTGTTTTTGCTTACCTCGGTGTGTACGAACCTGAATCTTTGAATAATTGAATTAATTTATAGGTTTAGAAAACACCTGCAATATATCATACATATATAATATATACTATATATGCTATATGTAATACATATAGAAAATATTAATAAATATCTAAAACTGTGGACCTTAAGTCATAAAGGCAGAAGTTATCTGTGTCCTTACTATCTTTCATATGTGTGCCCTTTATCAGTTTTTGTTACTATTTAATATTTCAGAAAGAATTGCTTGTGACTTCATTTCTAAGAGGTTTTTGTGGTAGAGAAGGAGAAAATGGAATCCACACATGAAAAAGAAGGGGTGAGAAAGTCTCCATTTCTTCCTCTTGTGGATTTTCTCAGTTCTTTCCTTGGCAGCTTGTGTGGAAGACAAACGACTCATGGGTTCTCACTATTGTCTCTCCACGCCCTCCACCCCTTCCTCCCTTTGTGGGGTTGATACCGCCTCTCCCATCCCCAGATGGCATCTGCTCCCTCCCTGGGCTTCATCCTGGTCGTTCACAGTCTAGAGAAGCAGACTTCTTCAGTCCCAGGGCATGCTTCAAGCGCCTGTGGCTGGGTTCGTCCAAACCACAGACCATAGTCTTGTCATCCTGGTCTGCAGGAAGGCGCAGGGGTGCTGCTGCCTACGGCGTGTGCCTGGTCTCACTGCCTGGTTCATAACTATTATCTACCCTGTGCCAGCCATTATTCTAGAGCTTGGGGCCCATAAAGACATAGACACAGTCCCTCAGCTCCTGTAGCTGCCAGTCTAGATACGGAGGTGAGACATATGCAGAGGGAGAGAAGTGGCATCGGCAAAGTGTTCAAGGATTGTTAGAGACAGAAAGAAAAAAACGGCCAGAAGTTTAGAGAAAAGGGAGAGCATTCTGGGGTACTTCAGGTAAAGGAGCTTTTGCAAAAAAGGGAAAAAAACTGACATGATCCTCTGCATCTGTTTGTGTCATTACCTGTGTCTCTTCTCTACCTGTGCATGTGTTTTTAAAGGCGTCAGTGCCATGTCTGGATTGGGAACCTTTTGTGAGGATCCGCAGCACCCGGGTAGTTGGCCTTTCCTAGCCCCAGAGAAGAGGGTTAATACAACCGATGTGGTGAAACTTGGGGTTCGGAATGCTGGGACTGTGGTGTGAGAACTGGTCTCAACTGATGCTGCATCACAGAGGCTCCAGCTACGTGTTCTTCACTTTCTGGGATGGGATTGGTGAAGAGCTTTTTGAAAATTCATTGATAAGGAACTGTTTCTGAAGCTCATGAGATTAAGTAATTCCTGTTAACACACCTGGATTGATGATCCGAAGATCAGTTCTGGCTCTAAATTTCCAGAAGCTTACTGAGACAGGAGAGGTCATGGTCGTTGCGTCACCGGGCATGTGGCTGGGCCGGGGCTGGGGCTGTGGTGAGCGGCCCCTCTAGGGGCTCACAGACTTGCGAGGGAGGAGACGAGCAGTCAAGCTCGGGGTGATCGTGGTGGGCGAACCTTTGGCAGGCCCCTGCTGAACGCTGCCTGGACATCAGAAAAGGTTTCAGTAAGGTGGATTCATTTGAGCTCATGAAGTCTTGATGCCCAGAAGGTTTTTTTCTGGCAGAGAAGGGCTGGGCAACTTGTTTCAGGCAGAGGGAAGAGCATGGGGAAAGAAATATTCCCATTTATAAGAGCATGTTGGTTTTTAATGAATGAAGAAAGCATTTTTTGCAGCTAGAGTAAAAAAGCTTTGAGTTATGGGTTCCTTAGAGGGAAAGATGTGAGAGCCTGAGGAGCCTGTGTGTCACTGAAGGAGTGTGAGCCTGCCAGTGTAGGTGAATCTGTCTGTCTTTTCTGGTTCTGCCATCTCTGAGATGCTCTCGGTCTCTCATTTCCATTATTTACTTGATGTTTTAAAAGATCCGCATCTTGTTGTAGGCCTCCTCTTCTCCCAGCTTTTCTGTGAAGCTGATGTGCTGGTCCATCGCCATCAACTCTGACACTTGGCTGGGTGTGGCTCGTCAGCTGTGTGTGATGACGTGCTTATGCACACTAGGTGCGCGGCAAAGGATTGCTGAAGGACGTACCAGACTGATGCAGTTTAAGCCTTTTCCTTAGTCTTTTTCTTTTCAGTTCCTTGCAAGCCAAACTGTCATACCATACTCTTTACTGAGCCTCATCAGAGATGCTAGGCATAGACCCCTCATCACCCACAGCATCTGGCTACACGTCTGTAAATGTCAAGTGCGGGATTGAGGTGTTGCCGGGGAGCAGCGAGGGACAAGGCAAAAGAGAGCAGAAAGTGGATGCAGGAAACAGTGAGATAAGGGGAGAGAGGGCAGCGCTGCCCAAGGTAGGGAGGCGGAGAAGTTCACCAATTATCTCAGGTGCCCTTCATGCCCATGTGCAAGCTTAAGCCCTATATGAATCCCCTATTCTCTCAAACTAGAGGCTGAAAGGAGGACCAGGTGTTCACGCAGAACTTGGCAGACAATGTTGGCCAGTTTGAACGTGGAGAGGATTAAAAATGGCTGAGTAGTGAGGGATGCTGGGCAGTGCTTGGGCCTCTAGCAGCTGTTAATTTTATAGAATGCTCTAAAATAATCCTTGTGCATAGATCTTGCCTCAGCCTTTTCTATCTCTGGTTCTTGGACAGAGAATTGTTTAAATCATTTCATGTATATTGAGTTATTTTGGTTACTCATGAGTACGGATTGCCTCTAAGTGGTTTTTGCCTCTCTTTTTTTTATTATTGTTTGGTCACATAACTTCTCAGAACCTCAGTTTCCTTATTTAATCTTCCCCAGGTTGAGTATTAAATCATGTGAATGGGATTTGCAAACTGTAAAGCAGTACTCTAAATGTAAGGTGGTTTTTGTCAATTACTGAGTCCTTAAGGGCAGAGCTGTCTACTCAATACTTGGTTTACTTTATTAGTTAGGGTTCCATCAGGGAAGTAGAGCCACTATAAATATTATGGAATAAGGCGTTTATTAGAGGAATTAGACTTTACAGAGTTATGGAAGGAGCTGGGGAAGTGAAGGTCTGAAAAGGCGAGTTGGAGGATCTGGGAAAAGTCACTAGTCAGCCCTCCTGAAGCTCTGGTGGGCAATTTAAAGCTCGCAGAGGAATCTGGAAGCCAGGCAGTGTGGGCTGGTTCAGGGGTCTGAAGAAGGGTAATTGCTTCTTCGCTCACCTATGAAATTGCAGCCAAGCGTCTGGTGGTGTTGGGGTCATGTGCCTCCGTAAGAGTAGCATTTGGGAAGAAAACAAGAGCAGAAAGAGCAAGGGCAGACTGGTGCCCACTAGCACCTTTGCACCTGCCGCATTGCCTTTAACCATGAGGACCACCAAGGCATGGTGGCTGCTGCTTACTTCCACCTCCCAAACCTCACATGAAGTTCTGATTTTTCCAACTGTAACCCAGAGCTGCATAGAGAAGAGGGCCCTGGGAAATGTAGTTCTACCTTAGCCAAGGTGACGCAGTACTGAACCCCAGGAATGCACAATGTAGCATTGAAGAATCGGCATGGTTCTCGCCTCCCAGGTTCTCTCAAAGGCCACAGAACTGGAAGCGATGTCATGGTTGTATGATCCAGCACTTCACTAGAAAGAAGGAATTCAGTTAGCTAACGATCCCATCTTTAAGAAATGACTCGCAGTTTTGTTTCTCAGTTGTTGGTGGCACTGAGTCTCTTTCTGCCTCCCTTGCCATTCTGGTCTATAACGCAGGAGGTAGTGGTTATCTTGGCAGCAAAAGCTAAGAAAAGTTGCACTGACTGCAAAGAGCCCATCAGTTCAATTAAGTGCAAAGTCTCCTTTCTATCTGCTCTTTCTTATCTCCTTTGACCTGGGGAAACACATGTATGAATGCTAAAAGATTCCCAGATAAAAATGACTCCGGATAACATTAGAGCCACAAACCGTCATGTAAATGCTGAGTGAGGACAAGGTTTAGGTCTCTGGGCCACCTTTCCTTAACCCTTTGGCTTTTCGGTCACACTGCCCTTTCCTGGTGTTTCTGTAGCCAGACACAGGCTAGCAGGGACTCAGAGGGTATCTTCTGTGGTCCTCTGAGCCCCTGGAAAAAATAACAGATTGTGAGATTTAACGGCCACACCTGGCCTTGTTTGTTATCACTCAGAATTCTTTCACCTTTTTGATTGTCAGTTCCGATATTTCCCTCCGTGACCACAACCTCTCGCCTTCACTCCTTTCAGACTCCCTTGCACCTGTTGAACCTGCTCTTCATCCTTATTGTGATTCTCCTGACCTCGAACATTGAACATCGTTCTTTTCCAGTCTGCCAGGCCGTTCTCAGTTCACTCGGCTCCTGATCCAGGGCAGACTCTGGTGGTCAGCGTGTCGGCCGTGAGCCTGTTAACATCCCAGGACGCTCTGCCACATTTCTTTGCCGGTCCTCCTGTTGCGTTTGAGAATCGGGTCTGTGAGCCTGAGCTTTACAATCATGCTGGGGAAAATCTGAAAGCCTGCCCACCAAAGTTTCCAGCAAAGTCGGGGCATCTTTACTGTAGCTCAGCTCTCCTTTGTGTTCCTCTTGTGATAGTTTCCTATTATATTCCTGCCGATGCTCATTCTAAACCTGTTTCACAATCTTTAGCGTCTGAACCCCTTTTTACTAAATACTGAGACAATAGAGGCTAAGCAAAGGTTTCTCAAACTTTTTGCCTCGAGACTTTTCTGTATTTTTATGCATCCTTTTCTTCTTCTAACCTGAAAAAACCGAGGGCTCTATCTTTGGCTCTTTTTTCCTTTCTATGTATGCTCTCTCCCTGTGTGACCCCATGCAATCTGTGGCTTTGAATACTGTCTGTGTGCTGATGACTCTTCAGTGGATTACTCCAGCTCAGGCTCCCCACGAGTTCCTGACTTACGTATCTGACTGCCTACGCCGTTGCATCTCCGCTCGGTGTCTAACAGGCATCTCAGATTTAAAATGGCCAGAAGAGGACTCTGGCTTTGCCTGGCACAAATTTGCTTCCCTCTGGCTACTTCGCCATCTCAGTAAATAGCATCAGCATGTACCCAGATGCTGAAGCCAGAAGCCTGGGTCACACTTGATTCCTCTCTTCCTCATTCTCCATGCACAAGGGCAGTGTGTCTTTTCATGTATGTGTAGGACACGCCCTGAATCTGGCAGCTCCTGAGAATCACCACCGCTACACCAAGGCCAGCACCCATCATCTTTCCATTGGTCGACTGTAACTTCCCCTGTACTGGCTTCCTTGCATCCAGGTTGGCCTCCCTATAATCCATCTTTCCCACAGCAGCCGTAGTGAACTTTCCATGGATAAGTCAGGCTCTGTCATTTCCTTGTTTATGTGCTTCCCATTTCAACCAGAATCTAAGGCCCGTGCCCCCTCCTTCATTGTAATCCAGTCACACTGATCTTTTTTCTGTCCCTTGAACACCTCAAGCTTGCTCATCGTGATGCCTTTGTGTTTGCTGTTCTCTCCATCTGGAGCAGTCCTGCCCGGGCATCAGCCCCTGTCTCCACCTCATTCCCATATAAACTCAAACATGACCTCGGAGAGCCCTTTCCTGACCACACCTCACCCCCAGTCCCTGCTGTGACTTGGTAGCATTTATCAGTGGGCCTGTTTCCTGACTCCCTCCTTACTAGGACGCAGGCTGCTTGCGGGCAGGGCCTCTTGGCCGCGTGTCCCCTGCGCCGAGAAGGTGCTCTAAGGGGCCGGCTGGCTCCTGCCCCCATCTCCTCTTGCCACTTCAGTGCATTTTCATGGCTGTGCCCTCTCTCCCCTGCATCTTTATTCCCTCTCCCCTGGCTCTTACTCTCCAAATCCCACACCCATCACTGAAAATGCACTTCTGTGGAGGTTGCCAATGATTACGTAGTCATCAGTTCATTTATCTTTTCTCAGTACCCGTCTGCTTTGACTTTTCTACATGTTTGACATTGTTGTTCTTTTTTTTCTTCCCCCAAACAGAAATGTATAATAGGAGTCTGCTCTAGATACTGTGCAGAGTGCAGATGTGGGCAGGAAACAGCTCCTGCCTTGAAAGAGCTCGCAGTCTACCAGGAGCAGGTAGATGGGTGTGTCCATAAGTAAAACAGTAGGTGTTTACTCTCAACCCTTTCTCAAAATTCTTGCATCCCTTGGCTGCTAGGACATAAGCGTTTTTCGGTTTTCTTCCTCACTGGCCGCTACTCCTTTTTTCTTTGCTGACTCTTTTCCTTCTGCTTGTGTCTTAAACATGGGAGCTCACTGTGGTTTGTCCCTTTCCCTCTTCTCTGTACCGTTCTGTCCTTGGTGACCTCATCGACTCCCACACCTTCACTGTCAGGCGGATCTCTCTGCCCACCTCCCTACGTGTCTGTGACTCCACATTCGTGTTAGGCTGAATATCTTTTAGGGGTTTCCATTCCAACTGCCTGGTGGACATTTCAACTCGTCAAAATCTTACTATTTTTCTCCGCTGTGTTTCCTTTGGACAATACTTCTCACCAGCTGTTAGCTTCCCCGTGGCTTCCCTCTCACCTCACAGGTCTACCAGCGGATCCTTCCTCTAGCACAGCTCTCAGAGCTGCTGCATTTCCTTCCCAGCGTCACCCTCGTTTTGGTTCTTATTGCCTACCCCTGTCATCTGTTAGAGGGCTCCTGAATGATCTCTGGGCCTTCATGTATCCACTCCAGTCTGCTCTCGATACACAGCTTCAATACCATGTCTTCATCACTCCCCTTGTGTGGTCCCCACATGTCCCCTCTGAGGTCTTTGCTTATGCTGTTCCCCTTATCTCTGGTCACCTTCCTCCTTAGTGGCCCCTGTTCAACCTCCCCCTCACTCAGCCATTTCTCAAAGGCCCAATGCTAATATTGACATTGCTTGAAGCCTTTCACTAATCTCTTTGGACAGAAATGCCCTCACTCTCTTATCCACCCCGTGGCACTTGTTAGTACCCTTTTTGGTCACTTATACCCTTCCGTATACAGGTTGAGCATCCCTAATCTGAAAATCCAAAATGTGAAATGCTCCAAAATCTGAAACTTTTTTGAGTGCTGACATGATGCTCAAAGATCATGCTCAAAGGAAATGCTCATTAAAGCATTTTGGATTTGGGGTTTTTAGATTAGGGATGCTCAGCCAGTAATAATGCAAATATTCCAAAATCGAAAATCTGAAGCATTTCTGGTCCCAGGCATTTCAGACAAGGGATACTCAACCTGTAGTACAGTTTTCATGTACACCTTCGACTCTTAGCATACCAAAAGTGCCTTAAAAGAAGATCCAGAAGCTGGTTTACCTTTTGCTTTCACTTACCACCTAGCACAGGAGCATTTTGATTAATAGTAGTTTGTCGAATTAGTAATATTATCTTATATGTGTCTAGTGTATCTCCGTGAGGTCTTAGCTGAGCTTTTTCTTTTTTTAATGATTCTAAGTGCTGCTCTAGTAGAACCTTATTTGCTTCTGGATAGTATTTTGAATCTCTGCCATTTGTGACTTTATTACACATTCTTCGCAGGCTGGCTGTAACTTGTTTAATGTACACTGCTGCGTTTTTGTCACTTAGGGACTGTCTAGATGAAAGTTGGCATGATCCCTTCCTGCCAGACCTCTCAGTGGCAGACTTGAGTCAGGTACTCCAATAAAGATGCTATAAGGTTTTATAAGTTTGACTTTCCATGTGTTCATTTCTAGCTTACACATGGACTGAGAACTCCATATGGAAATCCATAGGCCCCCAGTCTCTCTTAAAGGCCTTGTATGGACTCAGAAAGCAGGATTTAGGCATCCGTTTACAAGGCAAACTGAAATACCTTAAGCTCTTTAGTTGCAGTGTTTCAGCTTTACCTGTACCACTAGATTCAGTAACTACTGATATTTATCTTGCAAATCGTTCAGATTGGAAACTCAGATTGTTTGCTTCTAGGCAGCTCAGTGAAATGATAAAATTTGAGCAATAATAGAAACAATTACGGGAATCCTTTGCAGGTACGCTGTACTCTGCAGGTCTTGATTTAGAATAATGTTAATGATAACCTGAGAAAGAAAATCTGTTTCCTATGGATATCAGGAGAGGCTGGAAAGGTAGATAAATAAAGTTTAGCCTTCGTTGGCTTGTGTCTCTTAATGATTCCTCATGGTTGCCAATAGCACTTGCTGAAATAAACATTGTGTAATTGTTTACCTTGAAAAACTTGCCTGACTTTTTCTGCCTATCCCTATCTATTCCACATGATAGGAGAAAGTTGAAGGCATTTAATTACTTTCTTGGGTATTCCAAAGGGAGGGAAATGGTAATCTGGAAACAATTAACTCTTGGTTGTTAATTATCTACTGCTGAGAAGTCAGAACAGTGGGCTTCCAAAAGTTCCCCCCATGTGCTTTTGGAATAAAGTCCTCTTCACCTTTTTTGAGTGTGAATATGCATGATGTTAAGTTGGTATCACTTAAAATAATGCAGGTAGTATATCAGAAAAAACTTTGAAGAAACTGGAAATTATTTTTAACGATCCCATTTCTCTTTCTCCCATCTACTTCATACTGAGAATATGTAATAGTTCTTCTCTCAGTGACTCATTTCTGTGTTACTTTCCTGCCTGTCTGTTTACATTTCTCATGCAGAATTTGAAATATTTTATAGGGAGTTTTAAGCTGTTTCTTCTTCCTACTCAGATCAAAGACAATATCAACAGAAGGTGATAACATACAATGCATTTGAAGACAAACCAACTTAGCTGATCTTTGGCTTGATGGTATAGTATATTGGCCAGATAAACCTGGGTTTGAGTCCCTCACTTAATAGCTGTTATGAGCTTCAGCAGGTTATTCAACTTGAGGTCTCAGTTTCCTCGTATCTGTGATGGGGTGGGAATAGCTACCTTACAGTTGTGTTCTGTGGATTAAGATAAATTGTGAATAGTGCCTGGTTCAGTGCCTGGCATATAAGAGACACATAGTACATTGTTATTCTCTCTCTTACTCTTCTAATCTTGTTGAGAGAGACTTGAAGATTTGATAATAAATCAAACTCGATACCTTACAAAATAAATACTTGAGAAATGCTTATATGATTTTAGCTGAAATTATGGGTTCTTTGATTAATCACCCCCCTATTAGTTTGTTATCAGTTTTTCATTTTCGTGGTTACTCTAGAGATGCGAGCATGCGTCAGTAACCTATTTATTAGTGTCTGCTAGTGGTCCTCTTACCGCTTCCAGGATAGTGAAAGACCTTAGAACATTTAAGCTCCAATGTATTCTACCCCTCCTTTCACTTTTTGTGCTATTCTAATATATTTTAATTATATATTTTGAACTGCAGAAAACATTACTAATATTGTATTAGATAGTTAATATTCAATAGGTTTACTCACATTGTTATCCTTTCTGTTGCTCTTTTTTCCTTCCTACATTTCCATGATTCCCTGGGAAACAGAATTTTCCTTCTGTTTGAAGAACTCCCTTTGGTATTTTTTTTGTGTATGTGCAGTTCTCTTTCCCTTGTTGAGAATTGGTTGAAAGCATGTTTATTTTGCATTCCTGTTTAAGGATAATTTTTCTGTGTATAGAATTCTACATTGGCAGATATGTTCTTTCATTAAATATGTCATTCCATTGGTGTCTTACAAGCATCACCTCTGTTGAGAGTCAGCTGTCAGTTGACTTGTTGCTCCCTTCTCTGCCTTTCAGCAGTTTTATTAATAAATATTGTGATTTACCTAGGTGCGCTTTTCTTTGTATTTATTCTGCTTATGATACATAGCTCATTTTAAATCTGTGGCACTATGTCTTTTGTTGGTTTAAGAAAATCTTAGCCATTTTCTCATCAAAAATTAATTCTGCCTAATTCTACTACATTCTCTCCTCCTGGGCCTCTAAGATACATATGTTTAACATTTTTACTGCGTCTCATAGATTCTTTTCTGTATTGTTCATCCTTTTTTATACTGTGGACTTCACTTTAGATAACTTATACTGACTTTTATGCTACATCTAATCTGCTATCAAAGCTATTTATTGTGCTCTTAATTTCAGATAATATGTTTTTAGTTCTAAAATTTCAATTTGATTATTTTAATGTATTATAGTATGAGGATGGAATCCTGTTTTCTGTTTCTTCAGTAAATGAATTGCCATTAAAGCCCATGTCCCATAACACCAATATCTGGATCCCTGCAGGTCTGTTTCTGTTGTCTGTTTTTTCTCTTTTGTTTTTACTAATATGGTTTTGTTATCTGGAATTTCCACTAATTTTGACTGAACACTGAAAAAATTATAGAGACTCTGTTTGATGTTATCTTCTGTCTACGAAGATTTACTTTTTTCCTGTCAGGCCAATAGATTAAGAGAAGTTCACCTTTATCCAATGTGGAATTCACATGCTTTGAGGATGGATTTCAGTTTTGTCAAGAGCTAGTTGTTTTTTTCAGCTTTGCTGTTACTCCAAGGGCCTAGCCCTTCTAGGGTTGTAAATCAGGTGTTTACTACAGCCCACCTTCCTTTGTAGACTCAGAATTCTTACTTTTGTTTCCTCATTCTGTGAGGTTGTTAAAAACTTTGCTTGATCTTTAGCCTCTTAATGTTTATTTTCTGCTTAGCTTCTCAGCCACTTACTCCCCACCCCTCAATGTCTTTCATGATGTCAGTTGCCCTGAGGGGAAAAGCAATAAAGTATGTTAGGCTCACTTCTCTGCTATTGACTTTTTTCTCAGGATCTTGGTTCCTCAAACTCTTTCTTAGTGTCACTGAATTTCATTTGTTGTCTTTTTGGCCCCATAAGATGCTGGAAGCTCTGAGTTAGTAATACTAACTTCTACTTGGTTTCTGGCCTGTACCACTTAAAAATTGGCCAATATTTCAACAGAAAAAGCAGTGGACATTGTTGAGCCCACCTCTATGTGCTTCTGCGATCCTGGCCCCTGGAGCCTGGCTGCCTTGATTGGTCACCAGTGCATTCAATTAGCTTTTTCTTATCTTTTATCTGTCTTTTGAGGGAGTTGATCTGATACAAGCTACTGTGTCATAGAGGAAAGCAAAAATCTGGAAGTGGAAATCTCAATTATTGGTCTTTTGAAATTTATACTCTACTCACCCCTCCCAAATATTTGAGGCAATTTACAATGAAATACACATACAATTGCTATAAGAACCTTAACATAAGGGTAACAGATCAAAAGCACAAGAGCAGTAAAAAAAGCAGAGGAAGGTATAGAGGTAGAGGAAGGAGGTAATTATTAGAAATTTAAACTATAGATGGTTTCCATAGTTGACCATCATATTTAATATTGATCTTCTTTAATGTCAAGGAACAAAAGGAAACATGAATTTAGTAAAGAGAGATGAATTTAGCAGTGGCAATTGTATTAGAAGTTTTTTTGTTTTTGTTTTTGTTTTTTAGGCTTAGGCAATTTTTTTTTTTTTTTTTTTTCAAATGGGAGTTATAATAGAAAGCAATGGCAGTGGAGGGCGGAAGGTTCAGGGTTCTGAGACAACTAGGTGGGTCTAATCTAATCAGGGCATTGCTACATGATGCTGGGCCACTTAGTAATTGTGATTACTAAAAAGTTAGCATAGAAACCTTAATATCACTGCAGAAAGTTTATATTAAAGTACCCTTATTTTGTCTTGAGTATCAGAGGTACTTTGAGGCTGTGGTAACTGGCCTGAGAGGTAAGAAAAACCTATATATTTCTTGTTTTCCAGGGAAAGAATGTACAATTGTCCATCAACAGGTATTTTTTTCTGGTACTAAATTTTAATGGAATTTTATCATATAGATTTTTGTGTCATTGAACAAAACACTAGTGTCCATAATAGTACTTTTAATGCTGAAAATGGTTTCCATTTGAAGTTTTCTTATATTGACCCTTGAAAACAAATGAAGCCATAATTTTGCATTGTTACTTAAAAACATTTTTACGGGAAGCTAAACTAATGCAGTTCAGATACAGAAGTGTTTGGGACTCTTAATTTGAAACACTGATAAAAATCAGAAAAATGGGAAAATTTTCTTTTCCTCTTTTTCCCTCAGTTATCAACTGTTACAGAAGAGTTTGACAAAAATTGGCAACATGTGGTTTTGTAGATAATTCTTTTTGATTTGAAAAGAGCCATATGCTTTATTTTCTACAAGTTATATTTATTTTTAAATATCATTAGCTGTTATTTAACAATATTAAAGGAAATCTGTGCTAAATACCAGATTGCTGGTGGCAAGATGAAGTTCTGTTACCAAAATTTAAAATCTTGATTTGCATGGATGAGGGGACAGCTCGGTTCTGCATGCAAGACACTGCTCAGGTTTATATCTTTTCAGATTAGAATTTGATCTTTCAAGCATCTGTTCATATCTGCTTTACTTTTCCCAGCGGCCCCATAACATAGCCGATATTGAAGGTACTTTTGCAGGTTGAGTTGGAACATGGAGGAAGGAGTACCTAAGTGATCCCAGGGGAAATGGGGAAGGCTTCACAGAGGAGGCGGTGCTGCAGCTGCCTCTTGTAAGAGGATGAAGAGATTGCTGGGACAATATTCTAGGTGAAGGAGGCACAGAAACAGAGGCCGTGGAGCACAAGAGAGCATGACATTTCCAGAAAGTGAACGGTTGTTTGTTTTGTTAGATATAAGCATTAGAGGATGGGAGAATGGTAGGAGACGAAGTTGGACTGGTAGCCACGAGCCAGATCATGAATATTTGTGTATGTCTTGTATTCGTTTATTCATTTAACGAATATTTATTGAACAGCTACCATGTACCAGGCCCTGTTCTAGGGACTGGCATTCAGCAATGAACAAAACAGACAAAAATGGAACTTACATTCTAGAGGGAAGAGACAGACAATAAGTGACATTAGTGATAACTGACAAAAATTTGGCAGGAGCAAGAATGGAGGGGGTGCCACATTAGGGTGGTCTGGAAAGGCCTCATTAAGAGAGGTCACGTTGGAATAAAGATCTGAAGCTAATGGAGGAGCCATTGGGAAGAATGGCTGAGAGTGCTCTGGCCTGAGGGAATGCGTAGAGGCCCTGAGGTTGCAGTGGGTGAAACCTTGGGAGGAAAGCATGGCTGGAGGGTAGTGGAGGGAGGACAGCAGATGTGAGGGCCAAGAAACAAAGAGGGCCAGATCCTGTGAGGCCTTGGTGGCCTCTGTAAGGATTTGGGCTTTTATTTGTGTGAGATGGGAAGTGATCAGAGAGTTTTGAGCACAGTAAGACATAACCCAACTTAAATTTTTAAGAGATCCTTTTGCTGTGTTGAGAACAGAGGACAAGAGTGGAAGTAAGGATACCAGCGAGGGTCTTGTCAATAATGT